>JAYMSW010001103.1:0-17923 GCA_036897725.1 Erodium texanum | reverse complement strand
TGCTCATTGGGTCGAAGCTTGTGATTCAGGAGCAGAACTCGGTTCCGGGGATTGCGAATTGGGTTTTGTCTTTCTTCGCTGATATGGTGATTGTGGCTTTCAATTCCACCATTGATTGTTTTCCCAACAAGAAGAAGTGTGTGGTGTGTGGAAATCCGGTGAGGTTGTCGTTGACGGAGCATACTTCCAAGGCGGAGGCGAGGTTGCATTTCTTCCCTGAGTCGCGGAGGGCTGCCAAACCCGAGGCTAAGGTTGTGCTGGTTCTCGGAGGATCACTTGGTGCCAATGCCATTAACATTGCTTTGCTGAATTTGTATTACCAGATGCTTTTGGACAACAAGAACTTGTTCATCATATGGCAAACTGGGGTGCAAGCTTATGATGAAATGGAGAGCCTCGTCAGGAGTCATCCTCATTTGATGCTGACACCGTGAGTTCTTTTTCTTAGTTTGTATGCATATTGAAACTAAACGTATTTCGCATATGTTGTGATTAGGCTTATTATCTGAATTAACTTATAATGGGTTGTTTTTGAGGTCTAAATGATACTAGGTTTAGAGTTGTGTGCTTTTACATTCATGATTAAGTGAGATAAGGCTTTTATTACAAATTACTTAATTAATGTCCCAAGTGATGAAATATACAAAATTATATGATGTATAGGGTTGGTAGGTTGCTCATGATTGCATGTTTGAGACTTGTGAAAATGGCAGTCTTGTCAAACCTTGTTTTGTTGGCACTTCCAAATCCACCATAATTGATTTATGAAAAGCACTCCGGAATAGGTTTTTTTTTTTTGTCTTCTCATTGAACGGTTTCTTTTTAGAAGTTTTGTTTCTAGTTCATTTTCATGTGTTCACTGTACTCGCGTCAAATGTTTGGGAGATATCGTATTAAAACCTTTATTTTTTGTTCCATTTGAGATTGTTAGATATCCTAAGCTCCTATTTTGTTGCACATGTTATGGGTAAGAGTGTCCTAACCATTTGTGTTGGAGTCTTTTGACGTAGCAGTCTCTTTGGCCTGTCTCATGAATTTGTTTCAGTTATTGGTGGTTGTATGCTGCTTTCAACTAGCCGCTATTATTTAATGAAGCTAACATATTACATATTATAAGCTGCACGCTCTACAAGTGGCCCCTTCTTTCTCTTGGAGTTGAGAATAGGTTTTGATCTTGATATCGCATGCTACAAGAAACAACCAAAATCGATAAAAAAAAAAATCTGAGACAGGAAATAGTTTTCAAATTCGTTTGTATTTTTTAAAGAAAAGAGGTGTATGAACTCGGTCTTTTGGCTTTTCCTGAACTCAATATACTTAATGTGTTTGTATGCCCATAGGAGGGGTCATCAAACTAGGTCCAGCAACAATTTCAACTGCAATTAGTATCAGGATGCATATGACCTCAATCTCTTTTTGCTATTTTCCTTTAATTCAATGTAATTTAATTTTCTCTGTACACTTCATTTTCAGATTTCTACTGGGATTATTTCATTATCATGGCCAAGCTAGCTTTAAAAGTAATGAGTTTAATGCCTAATTTTCTTTGTGGGTTTTGTTAACCAATGATGCCAGCAAGTTGGTCTCAAATTGTGTATGAGTTATGTTTCCATATTCTATGTTCATAATTCTCTATTCTAATATGGTTTCGAAATTATAAAGGTTCTTGCACTCTATGGATATGGCATATGCAGCTGCAGATCTTATTGTTTCTAGAGCTGGTGCTATGACTTGTTATGAAATATTGGCTGCTGGGAAACCATGTATTCTGGTAGGTACATCTTCCAAGTGATAACTTGTACTTTTTGGATGTGATCATGAGATAACCATGTAATCAATCTTGTCCACTTTTTGCATATGGTCCATTATAAGGTTTGCTTCAAATTTAATCTATCTTCAAGTTATACTTAAATGTGTTGAGGAGAGTCAGTTCAAAAATGCTTCCATAACAATGATTTTCTCTCTGCTCTGTAGATACCATCACCAAATGTTGCTGAAGGGCATCAGTTCAAAAATGCTTCCTTGATGGCAGATTTAGCCGGTTGCAAAGTTATCACTGAGGATGAACTTGATTCAACTACCCTTGCAATTGCTATTGAAGAAATAATAGGTATATAACCCGTTTTCTGCATTGGTTATTTTTGTCTGGAATGAATGAATGAATTAACTCAGTGCAGCGTTAACTGTCTTGTTTTCTTAAGAATGGCATTCGTGCAGCTCCTTTTTTTTGTCATCAGTCTCATATAGAAATAGTTTTAGCTTATATGATATTATTGAAAAATGAGAGTGGGTAGACTCAACTCATAGAAAGTTCTTAACAGCAAAAGGAGATCAAAAATGCTATACTAGTCCAAATCTGATACTCATTCTGTCTTTGATTTAACTGCCTACCATGCTAACTTCAGTTCTACCCCTTTGACTGCTCACTTCCTTCTTAAGTGTCTGAATTATGCGTGAATTTCCTGTAGTATCACTTTGATTAGTTAATTATGACAACCGTATTTTTGTTACAACAAGGGCACATGGGGAAAGTTGAGCACTAGTAAATATAGTGACCTGGCAATTTTGTGCAGCTGATAATTTAATGGCCCTTTCCACTGTAAGGAGTGAAATAAGTCATTGCTATCCCCCAAAATTCTCTATGCAGTTAACTTTAAGTTGCTTAAAGGACTTATGGGGTGAAGCTGAAGCCTTGCACACATATAATTACTGGGAAGTTCGTTTATTCTCACAAACTTGATTGTAAAACTTTCGGAAATTTAAATACACAACTTGCTCATTCTCAAGGAAATGATGGACAATCTAGAATCAACTTTAGCGAGTATTTTAACTCTCCTCCTCTACTTCCTACCCTATTGTAAACACAACTCAATCACCCTCAATGATCTATGCTGACTGTTATCAGGTGTTTCCAGTTGAACATAATCAGTACTATTTTTTTTAATCTGCAACTCCTAGTTTAATCCCTGACCTAATCTGTAATTACCAAGATTAGAACATAATAGGTACTTTATATTTTGTGGTTTAAAAACTGATACTTCTGTGACCATGATTTTTTCTTGAACCTTATACAAGTAGATGCTGAGCCACTCAAATTTATACGCTGAACCATGGTTATTCATTCGTGTTATTGTAATGCTTCACAGGGGACGAGAATAAGATGGCAGATATGCGAGAGAGGGCTCTGAAAGTTGCAAAGCCTGATGGGTCAGTAGAGATTTCCCAACACATTCTTTCTTTAGTCAACTTCTCTACACCAAAGGGGAAGCAACAATAAAGTCGTCCAAGAAGGATGTACATTTTGTTCATGAGAAAAGAGACCTGCCCAAAACTTGTCATTCACAGATGAAGATTGTAGGATCACCATAGAATGTTTAGCTTTTACGGCATCTACTTGTTCACTGTATACACCTGCGCAGCAAGTAGTTGCGATGCAGCAACTTCAATCCTGTAGTCACTTCTGTTTCCACACAAATTGTGTAAAACTTTCTTCTTTTTTTCGCTTAGCCGGGACTTCATTTCCTTGGCCAAACATAACTCCCACTAATGAAATAACGATGGAATACATTGATTTTGTGTTTTGCAGTGGAGTTGATTTTATAAAAAGACCCAAAGTATAATCAACTTTGGGCAATCTTGGATGTGATGATTGCCAAGTGAAGATTCAATTTTTGTTATCTACTTTTCATACATTACGTAATATGATAAAACATAAAGGTCCATCTCTGCACAGTAGCGCTATGTACTTTTTTAGGTCTGCTTTTAAATATGAAGAGACATATAACCATTTACTAATAGATAGCATGTCATATAGATGTGCAAAGGGTCGTGTGGTCATATTTAAATTAAATTGTCTTTGTATTTACAATGTGTCTGCAGTTAAATAAAAATTATTGATAAAAAACCGGAAACTCCACTCCATGATAACAAAGCAACAAGCAGAAGGAAGAGAAGGCAGTTATAAAAATGGAAGCATGTCATTTATAGAAACTCGCAAGGTCTACACTCTACAATCTCATCCTCCGCTGCACTTCACGGTATTCAACCATCCTCAGCTAACCAACATTTTCGAAGAAAAGGTTGTACAGCAATTATTATCAGTAAAAGATAATAAGTTAAACATGCAGAAATTGAGTCCATGATTCTCCGTCCAGCTTAATTCTCTTCTACTTATGTTCAAGTGCTCTTTCCGGTTGTCTTGCCCAAGGATGTGAAGCTCAGCCTGCATTTGCACAACATCTAATTAGTTACCTACAGATTTAAAAACAAACTAAGCGCATTAACTTATTTTCATCTCAAAACCCGAGAACCAGCTGCATTTGCAACAGATAAGAGATATATGGTATTAAGTAGTTGCTACATGCACACTAGTTACTTACAGGTTTAGAAACAACTTAAGCATATTCACTTATTTTCATCCCACAAACCGAGCATCAACAGCATTTGCAGCAGATAAAAGATAAATAGTATTGACTAGTTGCTACATGC
Organism: Erodium texanum; assembly: GCA_036897725.1. Taxonomy (NCBI): domain Eukaryota; kingdom Viridiplantae; phylum Streptophyta; class Magnoliopsida; order Geraniales; family Geraniaceae; genus Erodium; species Erodium texanum. Next base: position 13,435 of record JAYMSW010001103.1, on the reverse strand, counting down.
ACACTATTTTGCTCAAATACCTTATAAGAGGCTTCCTCTGTACAGGTGGTGTAGGACTTCCATTTGATGAGAATGGCATAAGCTCAGCAGGCTTCACAAAAAGACAAAAGAAAAACAGGCATTTGTGAGTAATCACAAAACTAAATCATCAACATCATACCATCAGCTTCAACAACTTTTCAATTATACTAAAGACAAAAACTTGGAAGTTGGCATGCACATAAAGGAATGGTTTATGGATCAGGTGTAGGTTGTCCGGGATAAGAAATTGCATGTAATGGATGATAACAATGGAACAAGAACTATCAATCAATGAAGTAAAAGCATTTAGTAGATAAGACCTCAAGCTCGTCTATAGCGCCATTTGTGTGCACTGTAGCACCAGCTCCATTGCCAGATGTTACTGGCACTGCTACTGCTTCATTTCTTATTGAAGGTTTCGGTGGACTCCCTTTTGCACTCCTCCCATAATCCTTGACTTGGTTTCCATATTCTAAATCATCTCCAAGCTCGCCAAGTTCTTCCGGTTGGTTCCCAACAAATGGTCCAGACATAATATTCTCAATCACCACCTTTTCATCTTGCCTGGAACTTGCCATATCAGGTGCAGCAGATATACGATTGACAGCTTCACCATTCTCGGACGAAACCTCAGCAGAATCTTTTATATTGCCAAAGCCATCTTTGATGCCATTTGTGGTGTTTGCTCCAAACATATTTGCATCCAAATTGTCAGGTTTTGAAGAGTACGAACTAACAGCACTGAAAGATGAACTCCCCTCATGAGTTTCCTCGCTACAAGGCACAGTAGCTAAGCATTTGGAACTGCTAAGGTTATTCCCTACATCATGATCCTCTCTCTTTCTCTTCGGTCCATCATCTGCTCCATCTGACACAGCTTTACCTTCACTTGACTTGTCTGCTTGAGTAACCTTTGAACTATGTCTACTATCCCACGTTGAATTAGATGGGCGTGTAGGACGAACACCACCAGGAAACACAAAGCTAGGTATGTTCCTGCGCTTTACATGAGATACATGGATCTCCATTCCAGGCTTAAATAATGTGTAATCGTTTACAGCTTCTTTAAACTGCTCAACAGTTAACCTTATATCGAATTGTTCCCCTTCGTTTACTGGAACTCCTTGTTTCCTTTGGAGACCCATGAAGTAACAGTGATGGAAAGGTTTGGATTTGTCTGAGAAATCGCCTGGGTGTGGGTGGCACTGAAGCATGTTATAAGTGTGCCGCTCAATCTGAATTTGCACAGTAGTATATATATCAGGGGCCATGGCTCACCTTGGAAGTATAAGAAATAAAAAAAAGTATACCTAAAAATAGAAGAGATGCATGGCTAAAGAGAATTTTGAATTAAAATTTGATTTTATTTGGGAAACTAACTAAATTACCTTCAAAGTAAGCTGACGGAGGCGAGACTCAACCCAACCTTTCCAGTTTCTAAGATCATCTTCATTTTCGGCTGAGATATCAATCTGAAGATAATTCTTGTACGATTCAAAAAAAGGATAAGACTCAAAGAGAGTATCCCAATCAGCCTTGCCTGCCTCCATAGCCTGAATGCACCAAGACAATGAAATTCAATTGGAGAAGAAATAGATAATGGAAAATTACAATACTTCATCATTGCTAACAATAAGAGGGAAAGTTCTCAACTAAGGGCCTATATTTGAGGGTCCTACGGTTAACTAGACTCTGATTGACAAGATTTTACCATCACGGCCCTAATTTCATATTTGCTTGACTGATGCTCAAGATCAAAGGATCAACAAAGCTTGAGATGCAGTGCTGCTAAATAAAATGTCCAACTTGCAATTACCATATAGTAAAATTAGAAAGATAACTAATGATCAATCAATCAACCCTAATTGGACCACTATCTGAGAAATAACTAATACACAGCCATTCTATTCAGCTACATCACAGATCACTAAATCTCCACCTTACCAATTATTATAGGCAGGTGTTCAACATATAAAACAAACTACATTCTAACAACAAAATTCCAAACATCATCATCTAGATATTAGTTATGGCGAGATAGGAAAGGGAAAATAATATAGTTGTACTGTAGAATTATACCTCACAAATTTCAGCAGCCCTCTGAAACTCTTCTGTCATGATACGCAAAGTACTTGCTGACACATTATAGCTAGAGTTCATGCATGGATAAGCGGGAGTAATTATGGGCATCAAATGGTACTTGTCCTTCGGATTCCTTCTAGGATCCCAAACTTGAAGTCCAAGAGATCCTTCTTCAATGGAACAGAGCATGACTGGATTTGGCCAACGCCATTGATTGTAGACCCTGAAAAATCTAGAAACTAACATATTGGGTAGTGCATTAGGATATAGTTGGCATATCCGAGCGACAAGCAATGCCCAATTTATGCCTCCAAGAAACCCAGTAACCTGCCCACGGTTAAAAAATGGAATTAGAAAGAAAGGAAAAATCAAGGTACATGTTAATCCTGAGCATCAAAAACCACCCCATACATTTGAATAAACACCTCGACGCTTAGCCCAGAACCTCATACATCTCAATGTTGTTCGGAAATTCTGTGTCTCACAAAAGAAAAACATAATTAAAACAAAAAATAAGAAAACTATACGAAGAATCAAATGAACTTATATGCACAAGCAACAGCTACAACCTGAATATTAGGAACCAAACGCAAAATCTGGTCAGTAACTCTACAACCATTGAGACTGCGAACTGTTTGTTCATCCACATTCTGAAGTATTGAATCTTGTGAAACATCCAAGTCCTGACAGATAAACAACTCAGAGACATAAGTAACTGAACAAACTTACAAAATATGGAAATACGTTTCACCTCCATAGTGGCATAAAACACAATGTACTATTAAGAAAGCTCAAGATTTATCATTATGTTATAGATAGATATCTGTGAACAATATGGTACAGATATAGCAGGACCCCAAGCATAAAGATCCAAAAAGAACCTGTCACTAGGCATGTTGCCCGTATGTCAAAGGATGCTCAAACCACACACTTCTACACCTCAGACATTTACTAAAGAAACATGCATCTTTAGATGACAGATATACAAGTGAATGCTTGGCATATTGGTGTCACTTGAACCAAAGAGTCATTATATTACTTGACATAATAATTCTTTAGACATAATTCTTCTTTTACATCCTAAAAATTACAGAACAAAAGAAAGAGGTAGGTATAATTGCAAAATAAGCTGAACACATTCTTTGGGGAAGTATTGACCCTCACAACGAAGACATCATGAGCAAAATTGATAAAGATGAACCAAATGATAAAAGAATACTAAGAAATGCAAGGGAAGAACCCAAAAAATAGCATGTGTATATTTTCCTTATCCTTCAGTTATTTTAATAAAAATGCGAAGGTATTAAGGAAATAGTGAGGTCAAAGTAAAAGCACCAATGCAAAGTGATAGAAATAGATAGACTCTAAAACCAACACACCAAACCAATATCTCCCACACATATCCGCATTAGCTCGATCAGACATGTAGGTTAAGTAAACTTATCCCCATGTTTAGACAAAATCAAAAATCAGTGGCTTGCTGCCACTTATAACATCCAATACTATACAAAATACAAAGCCAAACTTTGGATACTTAAACATAACAAGAAAATAATGCAGGGGAAAAGGTTCGATTTGAAGTGGGAGGTAAAATATAGAATTGGCTTAGTCACAGCAAGACCAGCACTTACCTCAGGAATAACCCAAAGAGACAATTTTGCATAAAGAAGATCTATGGAAACCCCATTAAATTTGAATTTCATAACAGGAACATGAGCATCCGGCACTGGATGCAACTCTGATACTTCAGGCATTTCCGTCAGCATCCTATAAAGCACACCAAAAAAGTCTTCCTGCAGCAAAATTATAGAAGCATTTTTAAAGTTATGCACAGCACCACCCTAACTATAATAAAGATTGTTACATCATGAAGTGCCAAAAAAGAAAAGCCGATCATACTTCTCGTGTTGCATGCCTGGGTCCAACACAGAGGGTGTCTATATCTGCCCCAGGTCCATGAACCTAAAAAAAAAAGAAGAAGAACAGCAACTAAAATAAGTATGGTTCACTACTATCAAATAAAACACAGGAATGGACATATAAGAGTATCGTAAAAGAAATATTTAATACAACAGGTAGTTGATAAGACATCTTCGGAAGGGAAAGTTTCCGTGTTTTGCCATTATAAATCAAACGCTGGATTAAAAGAAATTAAAAGGAGATGTTGCAAATTCATCTTTTCAGTTGTCCTGCTAATTCCTTTTACTTTGGTATTATTTAGAGACAGATAAAAAGTGAGAAAACTGTGGCTAAATAGGCCTCAATTGAGCAATAAGCTTTCATTTCTTTGTCACTTAAGGAATTTTTTATATCCAGAGATCTGCCATGCAACAATTAAATTGGTAGGATTGGGGGAGATAGAGGTGACGAGGGAGAAAACATATAAAACAATCTGTAACTAGGGTTTCAAATCTGGTAATTAAAACCCTGCTATGGCTTCTCTTTAAAAAAACATGTGAGATAGCAAAGGACTCCTTCAAAAGAAAAATAAAATTGAATGACGGTGCATCACCATAACACCCAAAGTAAGGACTTGTCCATGCTCCAGCTACATGCTTTGTGATTCATCCATAGTATGCTAAGATAGGGAGAAATGGAAAACATATACCCATCATATTTATGATATGTCTACCTATAACTAGATGACCCAAAACTGGCATGGTGTCCTCTAGAACCCAAACTAAGTACCCAAGTAAAAAAAAAAAAAAAAACTATAAGCAGAACTTTAAACTAGTGACATTTCAATAGAACTGAAGTAGGATGGGTGTCTGCGTCTTGAAGTGGCACAAATAATTCCAGAATGGTTTTATTCTATTTTCAGTTCAAAAGAGGATAATGACAAAATGAAGGCTCATGCAACAGAGAAATCACTTTTTCTCAAAATGTAAGAATCATTACATACCCCTAGTCGATAAGAACCAAAGGTGAAAATCTTAGCATTTGCTTCTTGCACCAGTTGCTCATTCAACCCTTTAGCCCGGCTTATGGTTTTCACCCAAATCTTCACAATCTGATCAATTTTGCAAATTTATAATAATAAATAGCATAAGTAAGCATCATGCACAAATGGCTAAAGACATGGTATTCTCAAGAAAAAATACCACTTTTTGTTATCTATCAAACTTAACACTCTTACAGGAATAGTACAGTTCATAATATTATTTAACAAAAAGACATCAAAGTCCCTATCTTCCATTTTCATCAATTTCGTAGGGAAAAAAATGGGAACTGACAGAAAAATTCAACCTGGTCTAATCTCCCAAGCACTTCCTCTCTTCCCACAGCCTCCTCTTGGTCCTCGTACAAGCCAGCATCTTGCAGAAACTACATACCCATATGCTGAAATCAGTAAAATCCAAACCACAGCACTTAATACATAACTTAATATCCTAAACAACAGAGCAAGCATAAACCTTTTCGAGTTCGCGGGTTTTGATCACATCATAATCACTAGGTCCTCCCAAGGAAATAGGTTCAGTGATCCCCAGATGTTGATGCCCGTTACTCCGATTGTTCATTGCAGCACTAGCCATTTTTTTTTTTATCAATATAGTGCCACAATTTTTTTCTTTTATTTTTTTTTTCAGAACACAGGCACGAATTTATTGGTAGCAATAATGATAATCGTAATAATATCTTACAAACTCTTCCCAGAAGAAAGTCAGATCAATTACAAATAAACAACGAAACAACTGGAAAATGAAAAACAATCCATTGAACTGCTCGGTGCTACAAATTAATCGGGAAATAAAAGGACACAAAACTGAAACCCCAGAGTAGATTGATGATATTATGAGCAGAAAATCGAGTACAACGCTATTTTGGGGAAGCAGCAGCAACAACAAAAAACTAATCCGAACCCACGGAGACGAAGAGCGCAGAGAATCGATACGAATCGTGCATAAAATCCAATTCGCGTGCGAGAGAGCTCAATACATGGGGCTTTTGTGCTGGTGCGGGCTCGAGAGGGAGCGTATCGGCTCTAGGAGCCGCGGCGGCGATCAATGGAGCATCGGCTGCACGAAGACCCTGTGGAAACGGAGAGATTAGGGCACAAAAATTTGATAGATAGGCAAAAGCAGCAAGAGAAAGTGATTACAAAGAGAGAGAGAGGAGCAGCGAAAGAGAATGATTTATTATTGTTGCAGCTATTGGGCGGTTCTATAAAACATATTAGATATGGTACGGTCCATTACACGGTCAACGCAAGCTAGTCTACTTTTTCCTTCTTTTTTTTTTTTATATAAACATTGTCCTCAATTTTATATATATATTGAACGTTCAAGACAAAAATTCTTACGATCTAGATTTAGTGGAAATAGAATTCTTACAGTCAGCTACTCACAGAACGTTTATAGTCTAGACCTAAAAGTAAGAATATGGGAGCTTTTGATGTGCACCTAAACAAACAAAAGTATGATACTAACACAGCCGACGTTGGCAACTTATTGACTAACAAAACAACTAAAAAACCAGCAGCTAAAGACAAGCCGAAAAAAACTTCCTCTGAACGAAACTCCACATAACAGCCCCAGGACGGGCTGACAAGGCCAGTCAGGCAAGGTTGGAAGACGATGGCACGACTGATAATTGACAATGGGGAGGAACGACGGAGGTGACTCAAGCGACAGTAAGACATCGACTAGGGTTTGTGGCTAACTCTTCTTCCTGATCTTATTTTTTCTTTTCCCTTCTTTTTGTTTTTCAAGAAAAACAAAATTAAATGGACCTATTCTACATTTCATAATATGTTTTTTGAAAACAAGAATATACATTTAATAATTAATATCTTATTTTCAAGATATATTTAAAATATTAAGTTGGTCTAAATAGTCCAAAAAAATTTATGATCGGGTTCATAATTTGACCAAAAAAAATGTTTTAGTCTCACTCAACTTAGATTTAAAAAATTACATAAAAGCTTCTCTAAATAGTATTTCTTATGCACTTAGTAAAACTGGCATATTTATATTTGCTATAGGGTTGAAATTAAGAAGAATACAAATATATAGGATTATTGTTGGAATATACTCAGTTTCTTTTAAATACGTATCTATTATATATTTTTTTATAGTTTGTCGAGATTGTAATTTTACATTGATTTTTTAGTTATCAAAAGGTATGCTATTTGGTCTCAGCTTGGACTTATTATCGATGACGATAGATAGTTACTTGGTGAGTGCTCAGAAGTGGTGGTGAATTTTATTAGGTGGTCTGCGAGCAAAGCAACGCATCTAATTGTTAGATTTGCTCTTGTTAATATAGACTTAGACGGGACGATACACTCTGTATTACCCGAACTTATGTCTATCGTGTTTTTGGACGAGTAATAAAATTCTTTACTTATTTAAAAAAAAAATCTGATCCGAAATTATAAAATGATTTTCTAGTCTGGTTGGTTTTTTAATTTGAAAACAAATCAATTTGTGGTTTAAACCGCTCCACTCATCCAACTATCGAGTCTTCTAGACAACCTATTTATTAATATTGATCGTCTCAGTTAACATTAAGTGAAAGTGTTTGTGACTTATACTTAAATTGTATTGTGTTTGGCATGCAAGAAAAAGATAATATTAGAGCACTCTCTTTTAGACTTGTGTAAAAGGATATAATGGCAATGCTTCTTCGAATCTACTGATAATCATTTTGGACTTGACTTGTGTTCTTAAACATTTGTGTTGGAGAAGTGTCGAAGAAAATAAGGAGATAAGCTGGTAAGCCACGTTGCTCCAATGATTATAATGTCTTTGTTTGTTTAATTAAAGTCACATGCAAGTTCTTTCATCGTTGTCCACAAACAGAGTCTTCTTCTTCTGGAGGAATATTCCTACTGTTCACACATTGTGTCTTAATTTTGTAGAGTTTTCGATAGGTTCATGAATCCATACCAAAACACAACATGAATTTTCTCTCCAAACGACAATCTGATTCCGTAGTTTTGCATTTAATTTCAATATGTTAACACCATATTCTTCTATTTGCCAATCAAGTATATAATAAATATCGACCACATGCCATCTTTGATCGTAGCCGTCGTCATCATTATTAAGCACCAAGATTAAGACAAATTTGCCTTTTGATAAAGCTAAGATCACGGGCTTGTATAATTGCATTTCTATGGCCAATGAGCAATTGGTAGAGTTTCTTTGAGTATATTTGTTAGATTTTGATCTTTAAGTTTTGTATTACAAAGAGAATCTTTAAATTATATGGTTTGAAGATTAAAATAAGATGACGTAGTATTTAGTTATAATCGTAAATTGAATCGAAATAAATAAGTGATTTGATTATTTTGATTTTTCGTTTCGTTTTATTTTATTAATTTGACCCGCTTTTGATTATGAAGTTAGATATTATATTTCAATTTAAATTCAATAATTGTGTACATTCATAATGAATTAATTGTACCATTAATATAAATATTATATTATGTATACCTACACCTTAATATTTGACAATACTGTATATATATGTTTGCATGAATTGTTGGAGTGTTGTAAGATGACTTTATTTTTTTTTTGGTAAAAGAAATGTTGTAATTGATGTAGTGATCACTTTTATCGAAATAATTAAGTTTTTCTCGACTGGATTAGAATAGTAAAAAAAATCAGGTTGATAAATATATTTTAAAAAATGAATTTTTTATAAAAACTGATATTAATAGATCGATCAGTCGTTATCACACTCTTGCTTAAAGTTGAATATTTACTTTGGTTATGTATCGGTGCAACGGCAATAACAATCATTTAAAATGATTTTTCAGCAATTAAATTGACCTATGAAAATAATAATTTAGAAATATTTTGGGCAATAGACCTTTAATTTGAAGCCTAAAAGCAAATGATTGTCATATCAATAAAATAAGAGCAAAATAAATAAATAAAGGTAGGCCATTATCTAACAACCTGCTGAACATGTTCCATCTCAACATTGTCTCCTTAACAGAACTCAGAAGCAGAGGTCAACAAGCAAAAGTCACACAGAGATTTACTCAAACATAAGAGATAGATATCTTATATTAACAAACTAACATATAATTGCTGATACAACTGCATGTGCTTTTGAGTTTATTTGTACCCCAAATAATACACTTAAAAAATCACATTACTTCTCGTATAAATAAGAACCTTCCCTTCCAAATCAACTCATCACTCCAAGGGCCAAACACAAGATAAGAAAATATGGGAAAAGAAAGCATTGTCTCTGAGAAAATGAAGCTTCTTCTAGCATTGCTTCTTCTCCAGTTTTGCTTTGCTGGGTTTCACATTGTGTCTAGATTTGCACTTAATATTGGTATCAGCAAAGTCGTGTATCCGGTCTACAGAAATGTCATTGCACTACTCTTTCTGGCTCCTATAGCTTATTTCTTCGAGAAGTAAGCTCTTCAACTTATGGTTTATAGACCTTTGTTTTGTTTCTCAATGTTCTCTATATCTGATTATTCGGGTTTTCTTGTTATTTTCAGGAAAGACAGACCACCGCTCACCTTTGCTCTTCTGGTTCAGTTCTTCCTCTTAGCCTTATTGGGGTAAGTAAATCAATAACCAATACTATAACCTTAATCATTTTAAGATTTTATTGGGTTTATTACTTATTACTAATGGGTTTGTTTTTTTGTTGTAAGAATCACAGCAAACCAAGGATTTTATCTATTGGGTTTATACTATGCATCTCCGACTTTTGCATCTGCAATGCAAAACTCAGTTCCTGCTATCACTTTCATTATGGCTTCAGTCCTAAGGTATATAGATGAGTTTTGAAACTTACCTTTCTCCTTTGAGGCCAAGCCTTGTTTTTTTTTTTTTCCCCTTCTTTTCTTTCCATGACATAACTGAGATCTCAGGCTGGAGCAAGTTCAGATTATGAGTAGAGCAGGTCTGGCGAAGATTGTTGGAACAATAGCAAGTGTTGGCGGCGCTACCATCATTACCCTCTACAAAGGCCCACCTCTTCTCCACCATACCCTTAACATACAAGCACATGATGCATTAGAGGACATGTCTCAGAGAAAGATGCAGAACTGGACATGGGGTTGTATATATCTTCTAGGACACTGCCTCTCATGGGCCGGTTGGATGGTCTGTCAGGTCAGACACGTGAATTCAACAGCTACCTTAAACAAAACAAGACAGAAAATGACATGTTTGTACCAACCTTGTTGAAACTGTGATGTTTTCTTCTGCAGGCTCCTGTGCTGAGGAAGTATCCGGCTAAGCTCACTCTCACTTCCTTTACTTGCTTCTTTGGATTGATCCAGTTCTTGATCATAGCAGCCTTTGTGGAAACAGACTTCAACAATTGGAAGATTCAATCTGGAGAAGAGCTCTTCACAATCCTATATGCTGTAATAATATACACTTTATATGCATTGAAGATCTAATGTCTATGTAAGGTGTAGTGTACTTACTAATTACTATCCTGTGCTGTTCTTCAGGGGATTGTGGCCTCAGGGATTGTGATCTCTCTACAGACATGGTGCATCCACAAAGGTGGTCCTCTGGTAGTTGCTGTGTGTCAGCCTCTGCAGACCATTTTAGTTGCTACCATGGCTTGTCTTGTTCTTGGTGACCAGCTCTACTCTGGAGGGTAAGCAGAAACTGTAAAACCAGCAGGTTAAGGAATAAACATATGATTAACAAAACCCTTTTCATCTGCAGAATCATAGGCGCGATCTTCATTATGTTTGGTCTGTACTCAGTCTTGTGGGGCAAGACTGAGGAGAAGAGAGTGGCACAACAGGACAAAGAAGAAACATTGACACAACACCTTCTCAGTGATGAAACCAGAGAGAAAGATGGCAGTCCTGCACCTGCTGTTGCATCGTCAGATATACCATGATGATCATATCCTTAAATAACAGATCAAGATACAGTTGAGGTTGTAATAAAAAGCTTCAAGCTGGTTTTTGAACTTTTCAGGATCTTCAGTTTGCTGATCTGATAATGATCTCTCTAATGTTGGTCAAGTCTAATACTTTGTACTGTTGTTTCTGCTTTAGAGTCTGATGATGTTTCAGTGTGTGTTAAAGAGAAGCCCCTTTCAATGGCTCCATAGTATTGTGAGGCTACCAAACAGACAAAGTCATTGGAAGTGAGGCTTCCTGATCTATATCCTTACCACAGTAATTTATGTATTATATAGCTTTCAATTTGTACAAAACTTACGGGTCTTTTGGATGTTTTGTTCATTGCCTTTCAGTCCAAAGACAATAAAGTCTTGTGCATATATGAATTTGATTTCAGTTACTTGTACCAAACATGAACTGGAACAACTAAATTAGGCATAACTGATACACTCAAATTCTTAACAAGTATCTGATCACCAGTTTCAATTATTTGAAAAGATAACTCTACCAATTACTCCATGGATGAGAACTAAGCATAACCGATAACCAATGAACAATATGAAAGCTCCAATCTGTGTATCAGCATTGAACCAGACTCAGACATTGAGTACAATTTCAACCATAACCATAAAGGGAATCTCCCAGGCTGTTCAGAGTTTCAAATCTTTACAACATTCAAACCCCTCAACTATTTAGAATCACATGGAACACCTCTACCTTAAAACAAGAACTTTCAACCAGGTAGTTTAAGCTTAAAAGAACATATCCACAACCAATTCATAAGAGCTTTATTCTATAGCAGCAGCTTATGTCTCAGTCCTACGAAGAAAGTGGAGCTGAAGTTGTACTTCTCATTGGTATTTTTGGGGTAAACAAGAAAAAAAGTAGCTCTACAAGGAGCAGCTTCCTGCAATGAAGAAGGAAGGTATGTCACTCTTCATCTTTGTAGAGACTAGCATGTCTGTCCCCACCACCACCTGAACTATCTACCATTCACTTATAGAACACTAATCCAAATCAGGATGCATATATAGTATACCAGAATAGTAATAGCTGCCCACAACATGCATGGTTTACAAACTTCTCAGGCCATGTGAACACAACAGACCTATTGCCTCAGACAATATCACAAACACTTTGCTAAAACACAACTAGAAAAAGAAGACAAACACATCAACATCACTGTAGAGGTGTACTACTACCAAGGACTAAGGTCACATCTGGCAATAATTTGCAAGGAATTATCACAGACTCCTCCAGAAAAAACACATGACACTAGCATCATAACAAATGTGATGCAAGCAATGAACGAGATATTCGAGAGGCAGTTGGAGATGCAATCAATAATAAAGGTTGTTAACCAAAGAGAACAGTTAGCAGGTAGAATAATAATCACCAACACAAAGATTACCATCCTTTATGGCTGCCAAATAATTTCAGAACCACATGAACTTAAATACACAATCAAGTTTCTTTGAACTGTTTGTGCTTAAATCAAGCTTCATTTTGATGGGGAAAAAAACATGCTTCGGTTTCTCTTCACACTCTAAGCACACTTAAACATACTTATAATAACATTGAATAAAATATTGTTAAGTAAATCATTTTCCAGCCAGGCTTATGTAAGAGGAATTTTCTGACATAGCTACACATAAGTGCATATAACATAAGAAACTGCTGCTCTCCATCTAATAAGTAATTTCCATGGCTTGCAACTTCATAGGGTGCAGGGAATATTAAGGACAGGGCTCATCAAAAGATTCATAACACTACATTCATTCAATCTACAAGGTACTCATTCAGCATCTGCAATGCCTATCAATTCATAGATAACTTTCCACAGTACATGAAGACTTGAGTGAAAAACAATGAAGTTCTTCAACAATTAAAAACTAACAAAACATACAAACACCATATATAATCCAGATCCAAAGCAAAATATCAAATGGAAACAACAAGGACAAAATTCCTTAACCATAAGCAATAGAAAAACATAGATAGACAGCACACAAAAGACTGAAGATAAGCAACCACCTTTTTCACGCTGCATTGTACTCTAATCTCATCATCTACCTCACAGTAACAATATCATCAATCTTCAAAATCATGCGGACACACTCTGTTGCCAGTGAGATAGCACTGGTGCTGACAAGCAAAGGCTGTACCACGTTTTCCTCCAATATGTTGGTGATCTGTCCCTTCCTCACGTTGATTCCAGCATTGATCTCCCCTTGTGCATGCCTGTTCCTCAGCTCAGTCACAATGGCAATTGGGTTCAACCCAGCATTCTCAGCAAGTGTATAAGGAATAACTTCAAGAGCCTCAGCAAATGCTCGCACACAGAAGCCCTCCATCCCATGCAACACCTTGGCCCATGCTCCGAGCTGCCTCGACAACTCAATCTCTGGAGCACCACCACCTGCAATCAAAAACCGCTTGCTCACCAGACACCTCACAACACACAGAGCATCATGCAAACTCCTCTCC
>JAYMSW010001102.1:0-17929 GCA_036897725.1 Erodium texanum | reverse complement strand
ACTTGACAATAAATAGGCAAAAACTTATAAACTAAAAAAAAAAAAAAAAAGCCAATTCTCCTCTCTCTCTCTCCTCCATTTAGAGAGAGAAAATACCAAAAAAAAAATGCATTGAGAGAGAGAGAGTGGTAGCTCAGTGCTGAGCTGGATTGGACCACCGGCGCCGGAACTTCCCGCCGGCAAGCCTACAACCACTCCCATAATGTCTCTTCTCTTCTTCACCATATATGTTTTTGCTTTGTCACGAGAAGACACTGATTGTGATACAGAGACAGCTCAATTTTGCCGAGCTTTGACTCTTGACCATTCCCAGTTTTTTTTTTTAAAATTAATTTTTGATTTCCTATTTCTCGTTAGCATTAAACACCCTTTTATTTATTTCCTTTTTCCCAAAAGAAATCTCCCTTTTCCTTCTCTCTCCTCCGTCAACCGAAGAATCAGGAGTTTAGAGAGAGAGAGAGAGAGAGAGCAGTAGGTGGAGGCAGGGAAGAGAAAAGGAAGCAAAAGGACAAGAGATGCAGATTTTGTCACCAACTCTCGAAGAAGAAGAGCAACAACAAGGTTGATTATTCAAGGGCTTGTGTGAATCATTGAGGTAAAGCTTTCTTCTTCTTCGTTTTCCCCCATTTTCTAGAGAGAGAAAGTGGGCGTGCTTGCTTTGCTGGTGCTTGTTTAGAGAGAGACAATGCGACTTTCTGGAATTTGGGCATGTGGGTTTGGTGGAGAAGTCTCTGATTGTGACAAAAATCGTAGCTTTTTGTAAGCACATATAGGATTTGGGATTGGGATCTTTGGATCGGTGTTGATGAATCGGTGAGCTATGGCGTTTCTGGGTCGTCGCCGGAGCTTGGTGTGCTTTGCTTTTTTGTTCTCGTTGCTGTTCGAGTTCACATTTCAGCAATTGCAGCCACTGAGCTCGCGCAGTGACCGAGCTGCTTTGCTCGAGCTCAGGTCGTCGCTGGGTCTGAGGACCAAGGAGTGGCCTATAAAAGCTGACCCTTGCTCGGTCTGGAAAGGGGTCAACTGTTCAAGCGGTCGTGTGGTTGGAATCAACGTTTCTGGGTTTAGAAGGACCCGAATCGGTTCTCAGAACCCACAATTTGCTGTTGATGCTCTTGTGAATTTGACCCTTTTGGTCTCTTTCAATGCCTCTAACTTTGCTCTCCCCGGAGCAATCCCGGACTTGTTTGGCCAACGGCTCCGGTCCCTGCAAGTGCTTGATCTTCGTTCTTGCTCCATCAATGGCTCCATTCCTGGGACTCTTGGGAACATGCCCAATCTCACTAGCCTCTACTTGTCTGGTAATAGCCTCTCCGGGATCATCCCTTCTAGTTTAGGTCAATTGTCAAGCCTTTCGGTTCTTGATCTCTCTCAAAATTCACTTACTGGGTCCATTCCATCTTCTTTTGCTTCTCTTACGAACCTCTCAATTCTTGACATTTCCTCGAATCTCTTAAACGGGTCGATCCCTTCTGGTTTCGGGTCACTTTCCAAGCTCCAGTCCATGAATTTCTCAAGCAACAACCTGTCTTCTACAGTTCCAGCGCAGCTCGGTGACCTTGCAAGCCTAGTTGACCTTGACCTGAGCTTCAATTCTCTAACTGGGTCATTGCCAATGGAGCTGAGTCAATTGAGGAGCTTGAAGAGACTAATTGTTCAGAACAATTTGCTTGATGGGTCTTTGCCAGCTGAGCTGTGGTCAATGCCTGAGTTGCGTGTTCTTGACATTTCAGTCAACAGTTTCACCGGCCTTCTGCCTAACTCTACCTTAAATGTTAATGCCGCTTCTGCGGAGCTCAATATTTCTCAAAACCTGTTCTATGGAAGCCTCACGCCGGTTCTGAGAAGGTTTAGTTCTAACGATCTATCGGGAAATTACTTCCAAGGAAAGGTTCCCGATTTTGCAGCGAGCAATGCTTCTCTGAAGAGCAATTGCCTCCAAAATGTCTCGGAACAAAGAACTGCAAGTGAATGAGCATCGTTCTATACTCTTCGAGGTCTGGTATTCGACAATTTTGGCATTCAAAACTCCACACCACCATCTCCTGCTAAAGCTTCAAAGAACAGTAAGAGAAAATGGATCATACTCGGAGGAGTTTTAGGAGGATTTCTTCTGATTGTGATTTTGGCATCAATGGTGGGTTTGTTTCTGTTTTGCGCCCGAAAGAAGAATGCTACAAATCAAAAAGGAGTCGACGTTGGGCCAGCTCCTGTTGGGCCGAGTCCAGCCCATCCCGAAGTGTCCATCAACTTCTCAAACCTTGGAGATGTGTTTACATACCAGCAGCTCATGCAAGCCACTGGTGACTTCAATGATGCAAACCTCATCAAGCATGGTCACTCCGGTACTCTCTTCAGGGGAGTGTTGGAGAATGGGACTCTTGTAGTCATCAAAAGGACCGATCTGAACTCAAATAAGAAGGAAGCGTACCTATTGGAGTTGGATTTCTTTAGTAAAGTTTCACATCCAAGGCTTGTTCCTTTGTTGGGACACTACTTGGAGAATGAGGATGAGAAGTTCTTGGTTTACAAGTACATGCCTAACGAGGACTTGTCGAGGTCTTTGTTCAAGAAAACTAGTCCTGATGACGATAGTTTACAGTCATTGGATTGGATCACTAGACTGAAGATCGCAATTGGAGCTGCTGAGGGCCTTTCTTATCTTCATCATGAATGTAATCCGCCGCTTGTGCATAGGTATTGCCCTATTTCTTTCTTTACTTTTTTATTTGATATGATGAATTTCCTGAAACACATATTATGAAATATATAAATATTGTTGTTGCACCATTTTTTTTTTGGGGAAATTTCACTTAGATGTATGTATCATTCTCAATTTACTAGCCCTAAGTTTTAAAAGTTTTGGACAACCCCCTTAAGTTTTTTTTTTGGGTCTCATTTTACCTCAATTCTGTTGACTTTTGGGGTAAATTGATACTAAAAAAACTTAGGGGGATTGTCAAAAACTTTTTTAACATAAGGGTAGTTAATTGAGAAATGTGCATACTCAAGGGTATCTAAGTGAAATTATCCCTTCTTTTTTATATATATAGTCATCATTGCTATTAAATCATGTTATCACAATGACTTCTAGAAAATATGTCATCATTGCTATTAATTTAATTTGTTCTATTTTTGAATTTTATGATTCTTAAAACTTCACATGAATTTTTTGTATGGGTGTTCTTAATTTAATTTATTTTTGTTTTTTGAAGAGATGTGCAAGCCAGCAGTATACTTCTTGATGATAAGTTTGAGGTGCGATTGGGAAGCCTAAGTGAAGTATGCACTCAAGAAGGTGATACTCATCAAAGTATGATTACAAGATTGTTGCGCCTACCACAGTAAGTATTTTCTATTTACATTTCGTGCAACTTCTGATTTGAAACTTATGATTCTTAGTGGTTTAAAACTCATCAAAGTATGATTACATAATTGCAATCTCTAGTATGCGAAGAAGCTTGATTTAGCAAATTGGAAAGCCAGTCCTTGTGAATTTAGAAGCATGAACTGTTATCTTGTTTATCTTTAACATTGGCCATAATATTTTTAACATAAAGCCTAAGTTGTAGAAATTTAGTTTCATAATGAAATATTTTTAAACAAACACGGACGTGAAGAAAGAAAAATTCGGTTGTTTGGTTTATAGTGCAGTTTCATGTCACGGTTTCTTGTTATTGTTATCATGTTTCATGAGACATAATTTAGGTGTGATTGCAAAAAAGTGCTATGTACTATTCACTTTTTGCAAATCATAGCATTCTTCTTTGATAACATCAATCTGTTTCCAAATGACGTTTTTACCCTTGAAATTATAATTATTAAAAAAAAAAATCCTGAATTTATTTATGCCTCTGCCATTTACCTGTATATTTGATGGAGGCACAATGTGTAATAATAGGCTATACCTACTGTGATGAACTTAGCAATGTTATAACTTCATATATTTAACATTACAAACATTTAATTTGTTAGAGATTATCCTAATAATTTCCTCTGTATCATGTGCAGATCATCTGATCCAGGCCCTTCCGGTACGTTGCAGTTTTAGTGTAGAATTTATAAAATTTACTGTATAACTATATAAAATTTAAATTCATAAATTTCTTCTCAGGTTCACAAACATCTACGTGTGCATACGATGTGTATTGCTTCGGGAAAGTACTACTTGAGCTAGTTACAGGCAAGCTCGGGATCAGCACGTCAAGTGAAGCCCAAACAAAGGAATGGTTAGAGCAAATACTTCCATACATAAGCATCTACGACAAAGAGCTCGTGACAAAGATCGTGGACCCGTCACTAATCGTGGACGAGGACTTGTTGGAGGAGGTTTGGGCCATGGCCATCGTGGCCCGGTCCTGCCTCAACCCCAAGCCCGCGAGGCGGCCCCTCATGAGATACATCCTCAAGGCCCTGGAGAACCCGTTGAAGGTAGTGAGAGAGGAGAACTCGAGCTCGGGGAGGCTCAGGACGACATCTTCCCGAGGGTCTTGGAACGCTGCGACTTTGTTTGGCAGTTGGCGCCAGAACTCGTCTGATGTGGCGGCTGTGAGCGCTGGTAATGCCGGGAAATTAGAAGGAGGGGGTAGCTTGAAGCATTCGGGGACCACGGGATCGACAGGGAGCGCTCAGATCGGCGGTGGAGATCATTCTTCTTCACGAAGAAGGCAGTCGAAGGAGATTTGCCCTGAACCGTCCGACGAGGCGGATTTGGAGAAATTATGAGTTTTTATTACATTGTTCTTGATTCTTTGTCAATAATTCAGGAGGGTTTTAATTCTTGATTCGGGGGCATTTTTGTAACTACAAGCAGGTCTGAAATTTGATGAAGATTTTGCTGTAAATTGTGGAATCAGGTTCTTTGTTTGTGTTCTGAATTAGGAATGCAAAACACAGAAGAATAGATACACATTCTTTTTTGTTCTTAGTTTCTGAAATCTGAAACAACACATTGTTACAGCTCAGCAACAGTTCTGTTTTTTTACCATTGGAATTGGGTAAGATAATTTCAAAGCCCAAATCAGCTATACCGTTGACTTTTTCATGTTCGACTCATATAAGAGAAGTACAGTGGAGCAAATAGATAAAAAAAGGTCCCACCGAGACTTGAACTCGGGTTACTGGATTCAGAGTCCAATGTCCTGACCACTAGACCATGGGACCTTTGTGACCAAGCTAGAAAATTGCACCATAACAACAAACAAAGATTATACCAAGCTAGGTTTTAGACTAAATAAAAATCATAATTGCATTATTTAAAACTTCTTCATTAATGGGAGGAACTATTTTTCAAAAAAATAAATACCATATATATTACGTGGGAACTTTCAAATGAGAACCCTTCTTATCATACATCGTAAGATGTTAGATAAATATATTTAGTGACATAAAATGCAGGGAGTAATTATGAATTAATTAAATTAAAAAAAATTAAAGTTCTATATTTACAATTTTATCATTAATGAATGTTTTAAATTTAGACCTTATCGTACTAATCCAACAATAGATTAATTCTCAAGATATATATGTTAAGGGAAGCTTCTCGTATGAAAGCTAGTCTACATTATATATCAATTATGAAAGATAAATATCCCTTATACTCTTAACTATTGGGTTGCTCTAAATAATGTTTTTTTTCTTGCATCAATACAGGCTTTACACAATTGTTTGGACCAAAACAAATGATGGCCCTTTGGTCATTAAAAATGAAATACAGGTAAAAATTTAGTTGCTTGTAAAACTAAGAAATTCTATTTGAATATAATATATAAGCAACTCTAGTGTAAATTGAAATGAAGATAGATCTGGTAAAAACAAAGAGTTTTGATTTCAACGACAATAATTCAATTACAAAAAAAAAAAGTATATAAGAATTTTAGGCAATTCTATGCCCAATGTGTACAATGAGTAGCTTGCAGTTCTCCTCCAATCAATGGAGTGTTGCAGAAATCCAAAAAAGAAGTCAACTTAGTCTAAAATTTAAAACTTGAAAGAAACATGTCCAAAGATACTAAATTCCCAGGCGACAGATAGGATTTTTCTTCATGAGCCCAAGATCAACCTGAAAGGATGAAACACGGGTAAGAAATGAAATAACGTAATTGTAAAATACATAACTTGCAGCCTTACAAAAAATATTGCGTGGTACATTACCTTGTGGCCGAAGAGATCCCTAATATTGTCGACCCCATAAAGAATCATAGTCGGCCTGGTTAAAAAAATCAAATATAAATATATTCTCACTGTTGTTTATGGCAATAATGTGAAGCAATACTTAGTGGTCTTTGGGAAGTAAGCAAGTACCTTTCAAGGGAAAGACCCCACGCAATGACACGTACATCTTCAGGAAGTCCCATGGGAAGTAACATTTCGGGTCTGAACATACCTGAGTTTCCAATCTCAACCCACTTTCCCAATCCTTCATGATAGCTGAGAAGGACATTTCATATTTAACTACCATACATGTGAAAAACTTAGGGACAATCTCACTACGGTTCCCTTTCGTATGCACTTTTCTCAATTAACTACCACTAAGTTTGAAAAGTTTGCCAACCCTTCTAAGTTTTTTTGTTGTCTCAGACCCTCAGTTTACCCCGACACTGTTAAATTCCATAAACTTTAGGAGTGACATGACAAAAATACCCATATCTATTTTTTACACGAGTCAATTCACACCCAAAAGTTGACAGAATGAGGGGGTAGTGAATTGAGAAAGGTGCATACTTAAGGGTAGCCGAGTGTGAGTGAGGTTTTCCCAGAAACTTATTAAGCCCGGTCCATGATTTCATTACCTGAAAATCTCCATGCTAGGTTCAGTGTAAGGATTGTAAGCAGGCTTGAAGCGCAATTTGGACATGCCTGAAAGAAAAACATTATGGAGGATATAATCATATTTCTCGTACATGCAGTGTTCTAAAAATCCTGATATCTCCTCAAGAACTCGGGGAAACTTAACCACGGAGTTCGATAAATGGAAATCAGTCAAATTTGCTACATTTCATATGCAATTCTAAAAGTGTATTTGAAAATTTGTATTTGAGACCGTAAACCAACTTTTAAAAGAGTTTAGAATACCCTCTGACCATAATTCAAATCCTTAGGACATGGTATTCTAAAATCACATGAAGTTTTCTGGACTGAGGGGAAGGGTATTAAAGTAGATTCAAGTTTTTTTTTACTTAGCCCATACTCTTTACCATTTTAAAGGACGGCCGGGGAATCAAATTTGATGCACTTACCCATTCGCGAAAAGAAGTCTTCTAACACTCCAATCAAGTCACCAAGAGTAAGCCCTCTGTCGCATACCAAGCCTGAAACCATGAGGGAAGGAATTGAGACATGAATTTCCAAAATATAAATAAATTAGACAAAAAAAATCATAATTCAAATAAAATACATAACTCAATGAAACCGGCAAGTAATTGTGCTAACCCAAACTAAGGCCCAGAACTAAACAAAAATTGGATTTCCCCTTTTCCATTATTTAGACTTTAGGTTACATGAAAATCCAACTAAGCTCAAATGTGAATGAAGTTAGGCTTAATAGGCATGAAATTTTGGAACATTTTCAATGGTGCAGCATACCGAAATTGATTCAATTGAACAAGATATACTGTTTTGTTGTGCTAGGTCCACCTTAAGAGTTGAGGTTAGCTCTTATTATGATCCTAGAATCAGGAGGGGTAACTTTTATCATTTGATGCTCATGAAAATGTGGGGATCAAGATAGGTCAGTTTCGACTTCAAGCTTATGATAGTTCTAGGGTAAGAAAAGGTCACTCTTGAACTTTGGGATCCCAAATTTTCACTATTTCAAGAAAGACTGGCATGAGATACCGAGAAAAAGGACATCTGAAACAAGTAGAAATCAAGAGCAAACAAAAACACAGCATACATTATCATAGCTACCTTCTATCTGGTGAAACTCTGCAAGGTGAGTCCGATCAACAGCTTCATTTCTGAATACACGATCAATTGAGAAATACTTCTTTGGTTCAAAAGGCCCCTAAACATAAATATCAAAAAAGCAAAAGAGAATGAATTATTAAAAAAAGGGACAAGGAATAAAAGTAGAGTTAACTAGTTTACAGCGTAACATATTCTTCAAATTCATAGTTCATATCATTCAAAGCAAGTGAAAGCCTAGAGATAAAGATAGGAAGAGCATCCAAACTCATATCTCATTCTCACTATTTCATTCATATGTATGGGCAGCATACGGTTTGGATTCACTAAACTTTGGTACGAGTTACAGAACACAAATAGGATGTCTACTTATGAGCCATAAATGCACTAAGGAATTATATATAACCAACTAAAGACTAAACACAGAACATCTAGCATATCAAATTGAAAAGGAGTATACACACGTTAAGCACTAAATCATACTTGTGCGAGCTTGTAAAGCATTCGGGAGGAAACAGCAGTTGTGTGAGTCCGCAGAAGGTTTTTGTTGGCCTCCTCTCTTTTCCAGTCATACCCATAACTGCCATGGTCGGGGGGATTGTGTAAAATAGCAGTGGGGATTATAATATAAAAGCACATATTTGGGTTGAAGATAGAAAAAGCCAATCATACCCCCTAGACCCATGGCCACCAGATTCGTGAATTGTCTTTACCCGCTCAACATAATCTTCAGGTAGTTCCCTTGTAGTGGATGGGGCTATAGGTGTAAATAGGAAAATATTATTCAGATGTATGTCAGGAAGAAAACAGGGCTACTTTTTCACCAACATACCTCAAAATATGTAGAAGAGTTAACAATGCACAAACTATTAAGACAAACCTGTGAGGAAAAATGTGTCATGCGAATCACGGGCCGGATGTTGTTGCGGCTGGAAAAGTGCATCAAAGTTCCAGAAGCTGCAGATAAAAACAGATCAACACAAACATTTAGGAAAAAAATGTGTCCATTTTATGAAACCAAAATACTCTTTATCTTAAGGAATGTTATAATATGTTAAATTAAAGCACTGACACTGCCTTGATGATGGAGACATGTTAGTTTATATGGTATCCTTGGACCCTTTTTTATCAGCAATACCATTGCATAGTGCTTACAGGTTTCAACCTTTTCCCTATGCCAAGGACCCAAGCAGTAACACTTCTAAAACCTTGGACTGCTTGGAAAATTTTAGACTATGCTACTGACAAAACCTTGATAAGAGAGCTATAAATAATATATAAACAAGAAATTAGCAAAGGGGATACGGTAATCTAGCTACCTGCTCTCAACGTAATTGTTTGTAGGCATCTCCTCAAAACTGCCAAATATCAAACAAGTAAATAACAAATAATGGCATAAACAAATAAGCCAAATATCATAATATGAATATTCTCACCCCATCTGAAGGAAAATCATCTTCAACTGCTGTCGCACCTGAAAGCACAAAGCATTATCAGGAACAAATAACTTGATGCTGAAGCTATATTAATGCCCTTTTGGCAATCACATTCAATTTGAAAGACGGAGGGAGAGGTAGGTGATGTCCTTACCTTGAGCAGTGGATGAAGGTGACCACCCTCAGCAGGCTGACCTTTAGCATTGAAGTTATACTCTTTGAACTCCAATTCCTTCCAGTCACCCCTGAATCACATCATCAAAAAAAGTAAACACAATACACCAAGGATACATGAAAGCAAAAGAGAAAACACTGCCTCATTTATATGCTATACTAAAAAAATAGCCATCAAAAGAAATAAATATTGGAGGAGTTCTGAAAGCGATTTATGCATTTTGTGAGTTTATCATAACAAATTTGATCAGTGCTCTTTCAACCGAAAATACTGTCTCAAATGCAGGACAAATAATTATCATGTATACTATACATAATTTTAAAAAAATCTTATAAAATACACTAAGCACACAGTATACCTTTGCAGATTTTCTCGAGTCAAATCAGTTGCAACTTTCTTTCTTTTAGGAGCATAGTTAGGACCCTTTCTCACAGAGTAGCCCTTCCACGTCCTACAGCAAAGATGAAAATTTAGTTCCAGGCCAACTCATGCTATAAAAAACAAGAAAACAGATAAAATCATTACTGTTGTACAATAAGCTTTCTTGCTTTCAGAGCCTTGATCCCTTCTTCATCAATAGCCTGAACCACAAGAAAATGCTAAGCAGTAAGTTGGAAGAACAAAAGAAAGAAATCTGGTGAACTCATTCAAAGATTAATAGGGGGGAAAACTAAAACAAAAGGCTAAAGGATGATTAAGAAAACAACATTTTGTGCGATACTAGTAACTAGTAAGAAGTCCCAGCAGTGCCTTCCTTTGGTTGCATGCACGATGCAACCCCCATAAAAACACTCCAGTGAATTACAGTTTTTTGGTAAATGTGTTGATAGATACCCACTGAAATTCAACGTGCTGCAGTGCAGTAGCTTTGCTGATGCTTATGCACAAGTCTTATACTTGAATAATACACCAGTACGCAGTAGTGTCTGCTTATTGCTCAATCACACATGTCCGTTCATCATATACTGTATGTACTAGTGTATGATACTCGATGAATGTCATTATGTATATGATTGACACCAAAATCATTTTCCTTAAAAAAAGAACATAATTATTGTTGAATCTTGGACACAGATAAAAGAAATCATTAATCAGGCAAGCTTTGATTTTTGTGATATTAACGGCACAGAATTCCTTAAAATAAAGTACCTCGCCATCTTGAATCTTCAGAAGTAATTTCTGGACTCTATCCTCAACATCTTCCACCTACAACCAGTAGGCAATTCCAAGTTGTGAAGATAAACTTGGTAGAGTAACAGACAGAATATATATAAGCCAACACAAACAAGAGGCAAGCAAGAAGATGATGTGTGAAGGAAAAGGTCCAGCGTGTCAACTACACCTTTCTTGAAATTTGTTTTCCCATCTCTACCCATTTATTCTTTCCGGCCTGTGCACATCCTATTTTGAAGATGGAAGAGTCAAGCTTTTGCTGCATCCATCCACCAATTACAACAAAACAATTTAGCACTAAATAACATTAACTCATAAGGCACTGAAAGAAGTCTACATTTGAGAGAAAAATATCCCAATTCTATTATACAAGCTTGCATACATATATGTATAGCTTTACCTGTAATTCATCTCTTGAGATGCTCCCTACAGTTGGCACTGCTAAAAATAGTTGCACTTCCGGTGATCCAGAAGCAGCATATTTTTTCCCCTCTTCCGTAAGCACCCACTTCTCCCTCTTGATGTCCTGTGCATTTCACAGTTCACAAATCACTTCACATTCAAATGCTCAACATACCCATGTTTTTTTTACAACAAACACATTGCACAATCCACCATTGATAATTCTCACAACATCGGGTAATTCTATCAAGCAACAGTTGGAGGTATAGCAAATCGCCAAAATTAGCATTGTATCATATTTCCAACTAGTCACATTAAGTCACAATCAGTCAACCCAACAAGTCATATACATTGGAACCAATAACATTAATTAATTTCAACAAGCCTAAGCTATTCTTTATAGTTTCAAAATTGGGCAATTCACATCTAACATGATATCCCAGTAAGAAAACATAATCACACTTGAACTACCAATATTTTCTCAATGAACTAGAACCCAAATAGTCAGAATGCAAACGGAACCTGAGCTTCGACATAACGGAAGCCGTGCAGGCTCTTGATGACATTGACGACGTCGTTATGATCGAGCTTGCGGTCGGCCGCAAATGTGCCTGAATCCGATATCTCTTCGTGATTCTGCAAGTAACCCAGTAACGCCTCTTCCGCCATATCTCAATACCTCCCTATGAACCAATTGCTCGCTAGGCCAATCAAATACATCAACAAAAATTACTGTTAAAAATGGAGGAGCTAAAGCAGCTGATTCAGTGTAAATGCCACTTGGTGAAGAAAGTGAAGATGAATTGAAATCTTTACCTCAAGGATTGGATTCGGAATCAGGCAACTAACTGGTTCAATTCGCGGTCTCGCCGGTAACGAAGCAGCTCAGTGTGTATCTCTATCGCGCTAAACGACTGTGTCTACTAGGGTTCTTGTATCTAAATCTTTGAACCTCCTCTAAATTGCAAATATACCCCTAAGTTACTGGTATTCACATCTCCACCCCTAAACAACCCAAATATTTCAATATGGTCTATTGCCGTTTCTTTCAACGGCGACGTCGTATCAAAATTGACTATAGCGTGAAAACGACAACGTTTTATTTAAAACCTTACCAAGTCATGTAGGGTTTATAGAGACGATTCATCGTCACCACTATCGATTCTCAGAGATATCTGAAAATGGCTTCGTTCTGCAGATCGGCTGTAATGGCGGGTTCAAGGTCTCTCACAGTACGATCCAAGACCGTGACCCAGAAGGCGCTGAACCCGAAAGCTATGCCTTCTCTTTTCTCTTCTTCAACACCCAGAACAGTACCTTCTGCTTCCAGGTAGTGACTGAATCTCCAGACCTTAAATTCGATTGCTATGTAGATTATGTGGAGCAAAGTGTGGATTTATGGTGAAATCTATCCGTTTTTGCAGGGTCCTGTCAGCTCTGGGCACGGTCGAGTCACTGATGCCACTTCACAGTGCCACGGCCTCTGCTCGGCTCATATCCAGCATCGCTGTCGATTCGACTTGCTGGAGCTTGCTTTCTCAAGGTACGTTGTTTTCTTATAATTTATCATTGCTTTCGTTATACTTTTTTATGATTTTTGTTGTTGATAATTTTGAAATTGTCATATGGAGTGTGCAAGTGAGTTAGGGTCAATTTCACTAGTTTATACAATTGAGAGAAAGGTGGGGTTTTTTAAATGTGATTATTCATGTCTAATGTGGCCTTGATTTTGTTTAGAAAAATATGCCAACTAATTTAGGTAGTGGACAATGAATATGAATAAACAGGGCTTTCTAATATGGAGCCAATAAGAATATATTTGGCTATTTGTGTTGTTTAGTGCTTATTTGATTGAATTTAATAGAAGCATATGTTAAAATATAATGTTGGGTTGATGCGTTCATAATCTGTAATCTATTCATGCATTAGTGGACTATTTGATTTCCTGCTTGCCACTAATTGTTGTTGCCTCTTGTTTGCTGCCATGTTTTGATTTCTGACTTGTCTTTTACTTCATGCTATAGGAGTTGCAATACCATTGTGACACAACCTCCTCGATATATTATGGGACAATAAGCATGTAGGTTTTTCTCCTGTAGCACTTTATTGGAGGAGAAACATCCTTTGGAATTAAATTGCAGTTATTGCAAACTATTGTAACAATGTTACTAATCCTTGTAATTTACTCTTTGCCTTTTTAGTTTGCTTTATACCTTTGTGATATACAGTAGAAGAACATTAGTCGCATGTTATAACCAATATTATTATTGGAATGAATTTTGAGGTAATTGTGTTTATGTTATCTCATCGCCGTGTTCAGGGTTCAATGAGAGGTCTTTTGTTAGTGAGAAAATATAGGATGGACATGAGGTTTCCTCATATTGGATTCAGAAGTTGTTTTTTTCTTTTCTTTTTGATTCTGTATAATTTGCCTATACTTAAGGCATGCTTGATGTTTTGTCAGTGCTCAATTTTTTCTTGTTCTTCCTTAGATCAATTCCTTTTCTTCTACTGATTATTTTCATATATTTCTTCATTGCCATCCTTAGTGTGTGCGGTTCCTCGGTGACGGAGAATCAAGGGTTTTGCTCATTCCAAACCAAAACTGAATTGCATTTGAGCACTTTTTCTTCTACTTCTGTTGGTTCCTCTGCATCTTCTCCATCCCCTTTCAAGTGTGTAAGCTGCCACATGGTCAACATCATTTTGAATTATTGACATTTTATACTGTTCTAGGCTACAAATCATCATGTATTTCCAACACACAGTGCTCACATACAGAACTTTTGTGTTTTTGAGTCCATTTTTGTTTTGAAACTATAGGGTCCTAAATTGAAGCATGATCAGTCTGTGCCCTTTATGCTTCTTCAAGTCCATACGTATTACTTAGCTTGAATTCTTTGATCTTGGCCTGGTAAACTATTCTTCAGTGTGCCAACAGGCTTTTGTCCAGAAACTGTCCTTGAGAATTGCTCAAGGACATTTTTTTTTGTTATTGTGGGTTATTCAAAAACCTAGTAGATGGTTCCACGATGATGGAAAATGTGTACAAATGAGTTACATTCTCTATCCTTACACTTAGAGATGGTTTTGGCATTTAGGGTTTCATCGTGCTTTTGATATTAGTAATGTTAAAGATCAAGTGAAAGTTCTTAAGAGAACATTAACTTTTCTCGACATTTCTTAGCTGTGTTGATTCCTATCATGCTCTTTTTGCTATTGAGTAGTGAGTTGCCTTATTTGAAGTTACCAATTTTGGCTTAAGTGTTACAAGTGATTGCAATGGTTTTATATTGGGATTTGTTCATAGATCAAGGGTCAAATGTTGAAGATGTATTTATTTGATGTAGGCTTCCTTTTTTCATGTGAACGATTTGAAACTGTCTTTGAATTTGTTTCATGTATGAGCTAAATGTATTGGATATCAGATGGAGAGTTAATTATGTTTGGTATGTGTTTCCATCGTGTTCTTGTAAGTCGATTTTATCCTAGATATGAGTTTCAATCATTTTCGCCTAACCTCTAAGACTATGAATCCATAGCTTGCATTTTTTGGTGTGAACCTTGCTTTTGGAGTGAGACTCAGTGACTAGTCATTTATAGTTGTGTGGTGAAATAAGTTTTGCTTGTAGCATTTGCTATCTACTTGTGGACTTGTTCACATGTGCTTGTGTGGTTTGAGTCCTTGAGATGGACTTATTCATGCATTGTTTCTTGAGGTTCCATGGATGTGGGCATGTGTGTTAATGCTCAAGCCATTCGTAAAGGTTATGGCTTTGTACATTTGGTTCATGTTACAGACAGCCCACATGATAACTTGTGATTGTGATTAATCCACATAAGAAAACATGTTTTTGATGAAAGTAAGGTTTTTAGAATTTGATAGCCACATATAATTTGTGATTGTCATGAGTCAATCATGTTTTTCTTTCTTTTCAAGAGGTGATCATATTGTGATTCCCATCTTATAAAAAGATCTTGAGGGTATATGTTACATGATATGAAAAATATTTTCATTTTTCATTATTTTAATAGATTACACATAACCACTTTTATGAGTCATTTGCAAACACATAATCTCATAATATATATTTTTTTTGGACATGAAATAGCAAAATTTTCATGTTTATCATAATAGGAAGTAAATATAAACTATCATTTGTCATCATATGACTTATATCACTTTAAAGTTTTACGGCATTCTAAAATTATTCATTCTCATCCTTTAATATTTCTATTTAAATTTGATTATGTTCTCAAAATCTTTATTGAATGTATTGGAAAAAAAAAATCATAAGATAAAAATAAGTAGTTTTAAGATATTATAAAATCTCAAAGTCACAAAACGAAAAAATAAAAGAATATATAATTTTTATCCATTTTGTATAATATTTATAGAATAACTTTTATATCGGATCATAAACAAGCCATTCACTAAAATTCAAGATCTAAATATTTGTCTTAATTAACTATGGTTATTTTTATGAACCTTTTCAAATCATCTTATGTGGCAATTAAAATTGCTTCTATCTTTCATCAAAAAAAAAAAATTGCTTCTATCTAAACCTCTTGCTAGAAATGTTTTGACAACTTATAATATATGGATTAATAATTATTAAAGCAAATGAACCATCAAATCAACTTAAATTAATAAATTCAAACCAAAAATGTCTTGAACTTACACATCATAAATGGGGTGATATATCTCGGACTTACATAAGCCGAAATGTGCTTATGTGTCTTAATTTCATTTTAGATCTTAATCTTATCCATTGTGGTCCATCCAGATGGCAGACCTGTAAATACCTCTCTCTTCCCGATTTTATCTACCTGTATCTTGCGGATTCAGAAAATCTACAAATAAGCAAAAGCCCATACTTTTCAGTGCTTTCAATACATCGACCTTGCGAACCTGCCATCTCCTCTTCCTCAGTCCCTCTCTGATCTATTTCTCGGATAAGATCTGAAGAACACTACAGCGTCTCTGTATTTTATTACATTTTATATATTATCGTCTCTCTCCTTCTTAATTTCCAGATTACAGGTGCAAAATCAGGTCAGATTATAAGTAACCCATTTTTGCTTGCCCGATTCGCTGACTTGGGTTGGTCTCAAATCTCCATTTTGATCACTGTGCACAGAGAATCAAGATTCAGGACTCACCAGGAGCTCGAGATTGTGAAGATATATGGTGAGTGTGCTGTCACTTGCCTGTGGTTTTGGGTATTGTTAAAATAATGATGTTTTTGTTTGTTTGCTATGATTTGGTAGTGATGCACAAATGCGAGATAAGAGGATTTTGTCTGTTTGTATGACGTTTCTGATTTATCGTCTATTGCTTGCAGTTTTTGTCAGAATCTTTTGGGTTTTGTTTTGTTTTCTAATAGCCACTCATCACAGGATTTTCAGTGCAATTACTTTGAAGCCTAGAAAAATAGATGCAGATCATCTATGCCTCTCAATTGTTCTTGTCAAGGTTATTGATTCTGAGGTTATGGTAATGGGTCTTATTTGATGCTCATTTATGTCTAAATTGGCTCAAATTTGTTTGTTCATAGATCATTTTATTCAGTTTTTGATTCCAATATTTTGGTTATTTAGACCTCTTTTTTTGATATTGCACACATCTTCTTATCCTTTCTTTATCTTCTTCTCCTCTTAGTTCTGTAGTTCCTCTTCTGAATCCTAAAAATCCCTCCTTTTTCGAACTCAGCTCAGCTTGTAACTCAGTTCAATTCAAGCATTAAGTATAAAGTTTCATCTGTGGGGTCGGTTCTTTTTCGCAAATATGGTAGCTTCCATAATTGAGTTTAGCTTCTATATGTTGGGGGCTTCATTGATTATAATAAAATCTGATTTGTTACCTTGCAAAAGCTAGCTCTTTTGAGTTATGTTCATGAATATTCTTCTGTTCATTGTAAAATTCTCTGGAGAAACATGTACTCTTCACTGCCTTGAACTTAAGTTCGTTCTTCTTTTCAAACTTTTCAGTTTCTGAACAATAATATTGCTTGATCTCTCTTTGTTAACATTGCTGCAGGTTCTTCGTATTTGCATAATTTTCACTGTTATGGATTCATCAAGTGCATCAAAGTGGAAGGGTATAACTCATTAGGGCCATGGAGAACTCATACAAGGCATCGAATGGAAATGGATCGATCAATAATGGCCACAGGATCAAGAAGGTATCGTTAGCTTGGCTTGATTTAAGAGTTTTCTACGTACGAGTAAGCAGATGTGAAATAGATGATTCTACCCCTGAGTACCTCACACTAAATCACATTCCACTGAGTCCCGATACCCTTCTTGAAGTAAACGGAGTTAGAACTGGCATTGACATCATCTCGACCCTTCTTAGGAGGGATCGATTAGACAAGAAAACCGAAGAAGCTACATATGTTAGCACTGACAACGTTAGAGTTACAGGAAGTATGAAGTTTGAGGTTTTTGATAGGGACGTTATGTTGCTGTCTGGAGTCCTGGATTTGCACCATAGCAATGGTTTCATGACTTGTGAATCAGATGTGACTTCGGGCACAAGCTTCTTGAAGGAGAAACATTTTGTGGTTCCTGAATCAATGTGTCCTTTGATTGAGGTTTATGTTGCTGGGTCTTTCTCAGACGCTACTCCGATTGTTTTAACCAAGACTTTGCACCTCGGTTTTCGAAGGAAGCATGTAAGGGTACGAGGATTGGATTCAATTCCGGAGGCAACTGAGTACAAGAAAGATGTTTCTAATCATTTACAGGTACTTTCAATCTTGTTGATCTAAACATGTGAAGTTTGCTATTTGAATTTTAGAATATTTGGATCATGTACTAGCCCATTGTTTACCGA
>JAYMSW010001101.1:0-17942 GCA_036897725.1 Erodium texanum | reverse complement strand
TGGATCGAAGAAGCTCGTCGGGGAAAGGTAGGTCGCGGAGCCCAACTTCGTTGGTTCTCGGATCGGAGAAGCCACCGGGATGTACAGACGTCGCTGCCGGAGAAGCCATCGGAGAAGCTCGTTGAAGATTTCTTTTTTTTTTTTCAATTTTTTTAAAAAACTATTTTTTACTTTTATTATTTGTTAATTCAAAATTTTAAAGTTTAGTTTTAAGATATATCAGATTTATATTAGAAAAAATCAATTAAAAAAGGCTTTGAAGTTATTTTGGGGTTTTTAGAAAAAATTAAGCAACATATGCCCTACACATGATCACAAATGGCATATTCAGTCTATTTTAACGGAATATTCCATCAACAAACTAACAGACGACCGTGACTAAAAAGATCATTTTGAAACTTAAGGCACATATATGAATGTGACTAATTCAAAAGGGCAAAAAAAAAAAAAGTAATTATCCCTACTTTTTATATAGCCTAAATAATGTACAACCTTATTTCTCTTTCAAAGAGAATTTTTTTTTTGTTGATAAAATTCAAAGAGACAATTTAAATGTTAGCTGTTTTAAATTTAGGTATATATTTATTATGTTACTTATATGTATTTATTATTTTATTTACTCTAATTAAAAATACACGAATTACTTATTCACTAAATCTATATTCTATAATATTACTGTCTCGTTTATTCAGAACAAGCTATGCTCATATTTATATGTTCATGTTTGATTCTAATAAAATTATAGACAATATAACATAAAAAATCATGTAATATAATTTAATGACAATTCAAAGTCTAATAAAAAAATGTTCTCCATTGACCATTGACCTGCATACACGAAGCATATTTTAGAAAACGGTGTCGTTGGCAGCCAGAGATTACCCGTCGACGAAGAGATATTTTTCTAACAAGTACACGCCAAGCCGGCGTCGTTTGGACAAACCCTAGCTTAGGTCCTTCCTCTTCCCAATCTTCTCTCACTTCACTTCCGTCCCAATCTCTCGTCTCACAGAGAAACTGTGTGCAGAGGGAGAGAGAGAGAGCCGGAACAATGGACTCAGATGAAGGTAAACTCTTCATCGGCGGCATAGCTTGGGACACTACCGAGGATAGGCTCCCTGAGTATTTCAGCTCCTACGGCGATGTTTCACAAACCGTAATCATGCGCGATAAGGTCACCGGTCGACCACGCGGCTTCGGATTCGTCGTCTTCTCCGATCCTTCTGTTCTCGATCGCGTGGTTGAAGAGAAGCACTCTATTGACGGACGAATGGTTTGTCTCTGCTTCCTCTTCCGTAAATTTCAGTCTATTATTTTGCCCTTAATCTGATATTGTATTGCTATCCTAGAGGATGTATTTTTCGGTTTTTTGCTATACGAGCTTCTTGATTTTTGTTGTTTTGAGGTTGTGCTAAGAGCGGTTTGCTTGATTGGGTACTGATAAATGTAGGGTTATGATTTGGTTGAGGGAATAATTATTGAATGGTTACCTGGTGAGATCCACTGTTGAGTTTCTTAACATCTACGTTATTAATTGATTGTTCCTAATTCGGTTTGTTTTTAGTGGTTCAGATCTTCTCTTTGGAATTTGTTCTCTATTTTGAGGTTGCCTGGATAAGGTGCCCATTGAATGAATGGATCATTGTCTCCTTGTGTTAATCTATAGTAAGCATGAACAGGGATATAAGTTTAGAGGTTATCCACTTGGTTTCAGCCATAAGAGGTGGATTTAGCTAGTGCTGTTTGAAAGTGTGGTCCTTGTATTGCAGTTTTCATTCTCTCTTTTGCTTGTATGCATCATTCACTTAAATATATGCTCTCAGACAAGTAGTTACAATTTTGACTTTTCACAGGTAGAGGCAAAAAAGGCTTTATCAAGAGAAGAACAACACAGCTCCTCTAGACCTGGAAACACTAATGCTGGAAGAAACTCTGGAGGGGGAGGTAACGCCAGGACAAACAAAATATTTGTTGGAGGATTGCCTTCCACCCTGACAGAAGATGAGTTCCGAATGTATTTTGAAAGTTATGGCCAGGTAAGTGATGTAGTAATAATGTATGACCAGAACACTCAACGGCCTCGTGGGTTTGGATTTATCTCCTTTGCATCAGAAGATGCGGTTGAGAAAGTTGTACAGAAATCCTTCCACGAGTTGAATAATAAACTTGTGGAGGTGAAAAGAGCCCTTCCGAAAGATGCAAATCCTGGTGGTGGGGGACGGGGAGGCTATCAAGGTGGTTATGGTGGTTCCAATACAAATAGTTTTGATGGTCGTGTGGAGGGAAATAGATATATGCAGCCTCAAACTACTCCCGGTGGTTTTCCTCCATATTCTGGATATGGTGCTCCTGGTTATGGCTATGGAGCAGCAAATACTGCACTGGGTTATGGTGGTTATGGAAGTTATGGTGTTGCCGGTGCTGGGTTTGATGCTCCTGCCGGAGCTTATGGGAATCCAAATGCTGCTGGTGCTGGTTATGGAAGTGGTGCACCTGGTGCCATGAAAAATAATTGGAGCAGTCAATCCCCTTCTGGTTATGGGTATGGTGCAAGTGCAGGTTATGGGTCTGGAGCGCCATGGAATGCTTCAGGTGGTGGTGGTGTCCCCGCTCCTGTGGGACAATCCCCAAGTGGAGTCTCTGGGTATGGGAATCAAGGTTATGGTTACGGTGGCTATGGTGGAAGTGCCCCTAATAGTAATGTCGGTGCTGGTGGAGAGCAGCAAGGAGGTGGTGGCTACGGTGACAGCAATGGTTCAGGGTACTCAAACACAGCCTGGAGGTCAGACCCATCACAGGCTGGAGGTGGGTATGGCGGTGGGTATGGCGGTGCTCAGCCTAGGCAGAGTTAACAACATTGAGCAGATTGCTTCAAATTGCTCTAGCAGTTATCCTGGTGGAGGGAACACATCCCAAGACTGGTTGGATTGCTTAAATCTCAGTAGTTGCGTAGCTATACTGCTAGTATATAGAAACTAGTAGTTCTGCTAAGTAAAGATATTTATTGTTAGTTTTGCCTCTTTAAGTCGTAATGTTCACTTCAACTTGCTTGAGGTTATGTTTGCTTATCAGTTTGCAGTTTTTCTTTACCTTTACCTACTGTTGGAAGCTAGAGTAGCTTTTATGAATTGAACTTCTTTCTTATTGTGGGTGTTAATGATAATTATTAATGTGTGGTTTATAATCTGTGGTGATATCTTGTATAAGTTTGGTTTTGATTGTATGATCTATATGCTTTATGGCTTATGCCTGTAACTAGCAGTATTTCAGTGATTTCTTCATTTGGGTTCATAGAGGTTGAAGGGAGGGATAGAGATTTTGAAATGTAGTGAAGCCTCTTGATTATATGGGTAAATCTCACCGTAAGTCTTGATATGATAGTGCTAACCATAATAATAGTCATCATATTTTCAGAAGGCATAATTTGTTTCCTTGTATTTGCCACTCTTTGTGCAGGATGATATTAAACAGCTCTCTGGTTTGGAAATCATGCAGATTTGAATTTTGGGGTTGGGAGTCATTCAAGGCCGAACAGGTGACAATGTGTGCAGGTTGAGGTCAATTAGCTTCATTTTCTCTTGCTTTTGTTCTTTGAAGCTATTACAACTACTCCACCTGTTGATTCTTTTAGCTGTTTAATAGGAAGAAAAACATCTAGGATTCTGAGATCTGTATTAACTCAAGCCTAGGTTTAACTTCTTTGAACTGTTGTTTCCTATTTAGGGAACCCAGGATTGAGTATGGAGATCAGAGTTTTGACCCTGCACAGCTCAACACTGGCCATTTCATTAATGTCACCAAAGCGCAGCATTTTGGAGGAGAGATTGGTGTATTTCTTTCTTTTCTCCTAGGCTGTAATGCTACTCTGAGCTCAGCCAAACTATTCATGTCAAAATTTTAGACAACTAGACAACATATATATCCACTGAATGTTGATTTCTTGTTGGGACAAGTCTAGATGAGCTGCACAAGTAATAGAACCTTGCGACTTGAATTTCACTGCTTGTTTTTACATGGATTGTAGTAGTCTTGAGGATAAAATAGATAGTAGATATACACACGGCAATATACACCTCACCCTAGAAATAAAATACAGGGACACAAATGCGTTCAACTTGCAGCAACAAGTAAAAGGCATGCCTACCTGATACTTATTCAGGTTTAGAGGGGCTGCAAATTACACGAGGCTATGGATTCCAAGATCCACATATGACCTATGACTCTGCTTCCGAGCTTGGCAGCTAAATCTTCCGCTTCATTTGTTCTTCCCCAAAGGGCTGAAACTTCATCACCCAACTTGCACCCTTGAGGAGGATCAATGTTGTATACAATTAGTATGGAGGAAGGAGCTCCTTGGTCATCTCGGCCGAAGGCCACCAGATCCTTCCTGCCCAAGGCAACCCCACCTCCTTGAGAGACCAGATTTTGAAGGTCACTCTTGTAACCCGGCTCAAAGTCCCCGGATAAGTGAAATTTTGAGCCATCAAATAGCTTTGGTTCCTGTAAATAGGAAGTAACTCAGTATTGAATGGTGAAAATGAGCCACATTGCAAAAGAATAACCATAGTTGTCAAGGTTCCTCACCAACATGACGGCCTGCATCCAAGCATGCTTTAACCCCTACAGGGTTTGATGAATTGGATCAGCAAATCAACCATCAATAACATTAAGAACCCAATACAAGGAAGATGAAGGAAAAGGCAGCTTACAGTTGATATTAAGAACCCAATTACCATTCAAAATGGCTGAGAGAACTTTCAGACTTCTGGTGCATCCCCCCTCTGCATCAGTAGCTGCAACCACGTGTTACGTCTGGTCTCCAGAATTTGGACACAGTTGCACCAAAAGTTCTTCCAAAATTCACCAGAAGAAGCTGTAAATTGCAATGTATAATTGGGTTCATGATAAGCAAGAAGTGATCAAGAACTGTAGCTGTGTTGCAGATACATGTGGACTTGAAAACAAACCTTCTCTGCAGAAGACAAAGCAGATCCACATAAGACCCATTTTCTTGTCTCTTGGGGCAAGCCTCCACACAAATCGGACTGCTGAAAATTCCTATATTACAAAATTTGGAAACCCTTATATTATATGGAAATTCTTTGAAACTATACCTGATTGCTATGCTACCCAGATTCATGTAAATTCTTTTTATTGCCTGTGGCTATTCACATTATCAATTTTGTAATGCATAAGAGATCATACACTTGTGTAGGCAGGGGTTGATTTTGAAGGGCTTGGTTCTTTGACTTGGACTTCTTCTCTAGTGGAAACTTTTGCTTGGCATGAACTGGACAAAGCATAAGATAATTTTCCTGCGTCCATTGAAACATAAACCTTGTATGAGTAATGGGAATCACAAACTTGTGCAGCTTAACAGAATCCATCCATATCAAGCAAACTTACAGTTTCCCACCGGCAGTCATCTTTCATTGCACATGGAACGTGATAAGTTCTTCTGCAGCTTTTTGCATAACAGCCAAGGGCTGCCCCTTTAAGCCCACATTTGGTGCATTTAAGCCTTGCACCCCTGGCCAATTCTTTCTCCAGATTTTTGAGAATTTCACCAACATAATACACCTGTGGTGCCCTGCAGTATTCAGTTCTTCTCATTCAATTACTGATCCACAGTTCAATACTGGCAAAGCATGAACAAGCCAAACTATCATTAGTTTTTAGGAGGAATTACTAAAACATGTCTTTTTTAATTGGTCACGTGTGCTTATATGCCTTATGTTTTAATCACAATCGTCTATTAGATTTCTATGAGTATTCTTAATGAAAGGTCTGTTTTACCCATTCGCTATCAAAAAACAACTGTACGTAGATAATTAATAAAAATAAATTAAAATCTATAGAACATAAAATCATTTAAAAAATAATAAGAATTTTTTAAAAAATGATGATGACATCATGATGATTTCACTATCCTTGTTACATAGGACAAGCTCGACAAATCTGAGAACAAATTTCCATGACCTTCGACCCAACTTCAATTTTATAACCTTCGATTCACCAATTAGGGAATACGCCAAACCTCTGAGCACGTCTCCTTTGACAGAACTGGGAACACGCTGACAAAGCTTGTTTGAGCCCATCTCCTCTCCTTCGATTCATGATAAGTCGAGCTTGAGGAACCCGCACGAAGACAAATGCAGAGGCTTTGGCACGTGGCTGCGAGGAGTTCGTTCAGGTTCCCGACAAACCGATGTCAGTTTCGTCCTCTACAGGGACTCAACCATGCTCAAATGTCAGTCTCAAACAAACAAAAACGTCAGGAGCAAACTCGTTGTTGTCAACTTCTTGCCATCCCACAACCCTACGATGTCCAAAATCGATCCCGCACATAGGCACGTAGTTGATGGGTTGACAAATAGATAAAAGCAAGTCCATCAGTCGGCACCAGGTCAACGCTATGGAGATGACGCCGGTGCTGGCGCGGAGTGAAAAAATTAGGGCACTGATGCTAGCTCAGCACCAGCCAAACCAATTAGGGAACACGCCTATCTCTATCCAAAATTAGGGCTCCACAAGGAGTCGATTCCTTGTGGGAGAGAAATACTGCCAAACCAATCATGAGATGACACGTAAACCCCTTTACAAAGCCAAAAACTCTCCAATCTCTATCCATTAGCTGGTGTACCGACGCTAATGATGCACTCTCAAAACAAATTTCGCCGACTCTTTTCTCCTCTCTCTCGTCTTGGTCTCATCGTCGTTGACGTGACCGAGCTTAGCATCAACGACCCAATGGAGTTGCTCTTAGACATAGGTTGACCGGAAACTATTGAGATGTCAGTGATAAATAAGGATGGCAACGGGACGGGTTCGAGACGGGATATGCTCACCCCGTCCCCTCCCCGCCTGTCAGCCCTGTGCCCCGTCCCTGTACCTCGACTTTTCCCCACCCCACCCCGATCGGGGACGGGGATTCCCCGTGCCCCGGGGGGTACCCCCTTTCTGCAACCCCAACTCGCTCATCCTCTAAAAGTCTCTACTGTCTGGCCTTAAAAAAATCGTACTTATTAGTGTAATACTCTATGAATATTGTGAAGGATTTGATGAAGACCAAGAGGTTGAGGTTTTTGGATAAAATTTTGACACGTTTATTTATTTATTTATTTCTAGCTTTTTCAAAGCAATATGCATGAGGTATCGGATCTGGATCCTTTTGAAAAAGGATTTCGAGATGAAAAAAGGTTTGAGAAATTTCAGATCTAAATTCTTTTGAAAAAACTAAAGAAGGTCTGAGAAATTTCAGATTTGAATTATTTATATAAAAAAAAGGGTTTCAAAAATGCAGAGGCTAGATATGAAAAACTGAGTCTGAGTTGTAAGATTTCTCCCCATGCAAAACAAATTGATGGTGTGAGGTTCAAATCTTACACACGATTATCAGATCTGAACCTAGATTGTTAGATTTTCCACCTTTTTTTCTTATGAATCTTATTGTTCAACGAGAGAGATGTAGAAATAAAACAAAAAAAATTCTTCAAATGGCAGTAGAATATTTGAGGAAAACATTTAAAAATGTAGAAGAGAAAGCATTTCATGGTTGAAGCTCTCAACTTCAAGGACACGATGATAACGAAAAATACTTCAAAAATATTGTGAGAGAGAGATGAAACAAAAAGTAGTGGTGGTAGATAAAGATAAGACATAAAGGTATTTTGATGAGTTAATTAATCAAAAGAGAGAATTTTTTTAAATAGAAAAAATGAAAAGAAGATGACACTAGTCAGAGTCGAAACCAAGGTATAATGAAGTTAAAATGAAGAGAATACCACCGAACCACAACAAGTTTTAGTATACAAGTATTTTTAATGTATATATATATATATGTACGGGGCGAGGCGGGGACTGTCCACCCCGTCCCCCGAAGTAATCCCCGAAAGTTGCTCCGTAACCTGTCTCGGTCTCCAAAATCCCCGCCCCGAACCCGCCTCGAACGGGTCAGGAACTTCGGGTCCCCGTTGGTGTCGGGTTGTTTTACCATCCCTAATGATAACGAGCCACCAAAAATGATAAAGTCGCTAGAGATGATGAAGACGGAACTCTTTATTTTTATCATATATACATACATAATTTATCATCTTATAATTATTTATTTATTATAAGGGGTAAATATATCATTTAAGAAAAAAAATAGAATATTCTATTAAAATAATATTCTCTCATTTTCCTTCAGTTTAACGAAAATTCAAGTTTCTGATCGTGGTCAAGACATAAGGCACATCATAACATATATATTTTTTCACATAGCAATTTTCCACACATAACCAATTCCTAAGGACATGTTTTGGTAATTCCCCTAATTTTTATGAGGGTATTACATGCAGATCAACATTATTTATAAGACACCATTTTCTATCATTTCATTTCAACTGTACTAAAGATACATCATACAATCAGTGGTAGAGCCACTGAATCTTTCAAGGATCGTAAGCTGTCCCGTTTAATATATATATATATACAATAAAATCAAACTATTTTTTATTTTTTAATGAAAAACTAAACGAAGTGAGCCGATTTTGAGATTGATTTTTATTTTCGAGTCGAATAAATTCTTGACGTAACGATTTGTAATTAGTAGTCATTTATTGTTTTTTTTATGTGATATTAACATTTTAAAAATGATTTTGTAATTAGTATTCATTTATTGTTTTTCTTATGTGATATTAACATTTTAAAAATGATTTTATATTATTTTTTATGTTACTTAGAAAAAAAAATAATGTCCCCTCTCACCAAGAATGTTGGCTCTGCCACTGCATACAATTAAAATAGTTTGATAGAGCTTCAAGATGAAACTGGCACATACCATCCAGTGCATGTTGCATGAACGTGAATGGCATCAGGATCATTTGCTTTATGTCCCACAACTGATTTCCCATGAATATAATGCAACATTTCTCCAGTATCCTAGAAAAGTATATTAAAACTCAGAAGATGTTGATACTAGAAGGATTTGTGCGTATAGAAATAAGATACAAAAGCTGCATAATAGATACCAACAATGCTTTTGTACGTGCAAGTGGAACAAGATTCTTCAAATTACCTCAGACAGATTAGAAGATTGGCAAAATCCACAAATGGTTTTACTTGTGACTAAGGGTTCTGAAATTGTAGGTCCTAGGGATGCAACAGGTTCAGTATGCAACTGAGAGTTAAGGGTCACAGCTGACACATCATTCTTATTTTGCCTCTCGAGGTCCCTTCCATGATCCTGAGTTCCAAGGCTGAACTGTTTCTCGTTATCCTCATAATTTTGCCCTGTTGACCTCTTCCCCAAATGCTTTCCTTGAATCTGGAAAAGGTTAGGACCAGTTAATACAAAGACAAAAGCTAGACCGTTGAATTGTATATAACATTCACTTGACACATGTTCAATGATCTACAAGCTGAACTTAAATTGCTGCTTCCTCATCAACACAATTAGGACCAGTTAATCAGTATCCCTACCTAAATTAGATCATTAGCAAATCTATTAGTACTACATAACACAATAAGTCTTTAACTCTTACATGATAAGAGCTGCCATCATCTGAGCCCTCAGTATCAAAGCATGGAGGGCATCCTGGTGATGATTGTGCCACCACTTGATTCGTTATAGAAGTTCCACACTCCACTGACCCAACAGCTCTTAACTTGAAAACTGCTGGTGGCAAAGTAAGATTCCCTTCACCACTCAACGACATATTGCTCATTCCAGTTTTCAATTTTTTGGCACCAACTTGAACTCTCTTGTCTGCAATTAACGAAATAATGGAACGCCTGTTTCTTGAATTATCCTCTCCAGAACTTTGAACTGGTTCCTTGCTCAATGGAGTATTAGCATGAGCTGGAACTGGACATTCCTCCAAAACCCTTGCAGTATCTACATTAATCGGTAGACATAGCTATAATGGCCCACATTTTTATAAATATTCTTTGTAATATTCCTATTACATAGCATTGCAGAATATGGTAGTGAAAATCAAATATATAAAAGTTAACAGTTAACAATGATACCAGAACTAGCAGCCTGAAACATGTTACTAAAGGACGCATCCAAATTTCTATAGATTGCCACCATGTTTTCCATAAATGGTGCTGGCCTCAAGTCTGCAATCCACAGCCAAAGACATTTAGAATGCAAAAAAATCCATACGTCCATCAACCAGAAACTTGATACCTAAGACAACCTAGGTCTACAATAAATTACCTTGGTCAACGTAAGGTTTAATACAGATGGGACATTCTGATCTCTGCTTTGCTGATCTGGCTACACAACAACTGTTTGCAAAGTTGAAAACCCAAATCAAAATAAATACAATGTGAACAATCAAAAACAACATACAACAACAGGTCATATTCTAAATTGAAACAAACCTGCAGAAAATGTGGTCACAGGGGAACAAAGTAGGCCGATTGAGCAAGCTTAAGCTGTAAGAACAAACACTATAAAACTTACACCAAATAGGTGCAAATCTACAAGAAGAAATTAAATTCAAACTCAGACATTTATCGAAAACCCATCGCCAATTAAGCTCGATTCAACCATAAACCTCAGATGGGTTTAGATCTTTCCGTTCTAGGATAGGGAAAAAAACGGCATTTCCGTCGCACACAGCGCCGGAGGACAACATTGAATCGAAAGTAAAGAGAAAGAAGGGATTCGAACCAGAGAGGGCATTTGAGCTCGAGACCCATTTTCTGAAAATGAAGAGCCCATGGATTGACCAACAGACTCGCAGCATCATTCTTGGACCAATCAGCCGCCGGCATCATCAAGCTGCTACTGCTAGGGAGAATCGAAACTGTGTGTTTCAGTGTTGCTGTTCCAACGTCCACGGGCTTTTGAGTGGGGTTCACAGGTTTATCATATACGGGTCGGGCTATCAGAGACGTGGACGGCTGAGATTCGTTCGAGATGGGCGCGTGTGGGGAGTTCTAACGTTTGTAAATTAGCGCGCCAAAGCCAATCTGTTATTTTATTTTTGTAAAAATAAATCTTTGAAATTACTGAAGTCTCCTTTGTGCGAGCTCCAGTGTGTGGTCAAATTTACGTTCAATATTTATAGTTGACCCGGAGTCAATCTCCGACTCCGAGAATTAACCATGACTGAGCACTGTGGTTATTGGATTCGGATCCGGATCCTGAGCTGCAAGCTAAACTGATCACCATGCATGAATAATGAATTGATATGAAAGAGTGGTTCAAAAGATTAGGTGTGCAATACAAAATGAGCAAAACATTCCTACATGGGTCGATTTCATGATTTGAGAACTTAAATCTATGACATACTTTTAGTTTACAAACAAAAATATTTTCAACCGGATCCGGTAGCTAAACTAGACCCGCTACTGGTGAGAGCTGGGTCTTTGTCTTTGTGCTTCTTTCTCCGGACCTTCTTGCGGCTCCCTCCCCCGGCTTCGGCGGTGGATTCCTTGCCGCTGTGTCTGGAAGCCTTTCTAGATCCTCTTGTCTTCTCTCGTCTCGTCGACGATTTTGGTAACTCTCTGGTGGTCGATGTTTGACTTCCACCATCTATATAATATATGTGTTTCAGTAAACATAACGAAATAGAGATATTCAGTATGCTATAAAAGGTACCGCCTTCTTCATTGTCTCCCGCGGTTTCTGATTCCTCCCCTTTATAGTCACTCATCTGCACCAACAACCCAAAAGCAAGGTCACAAGGCAAC
Source organism: Erodium texanum (assembly GCA_036897725.1). NCBI lineage: Eukaryota > Viridiplantae > Streptophyta > Magnoliopsida > Geraniales > Geraniaceae > Erodium > Erodium texanum. Next base: position 6,254 of record JAYMSW010001101.1, on the reverse strand, counting down.
AACTTTTCTGAGAGGAACAAAGATAATTGATATACACACCCAGCTTGGTGGATTTACAGAAGGACCATCCCATCCTATATGAGCTACATGCTTTACATCTGTGGGTGCACCTATCTGAATTTCAGGTTCTTTCTCATTTTCTGCACAATATATGCACCACACAATTAACATGCACATTCTGTGTATATAACATAAGAGAGGGAGGAGAAATCTGTGTACCAAATTTCTTAGATATGTGTTTTAGCCCCTTGAAGAAGCCTTTCATCTTGTTGTTTGACGCCATCCTTTTTCGGGTATATTTGGGAGCTGAATGAAAAGTTTCAAGCAAATCCCGGGGAAGAAAACGACTGAAGCTTCAAATCTGAAACATACAATGCAAATGCAGTGAGAATTGGACACAAAAACGATAAATAATCTGTGTTGTGTTGTTCCAGAGAAGCGCACCTGACCAGCGTAACAATTTCTCTGACCATTGCAAATGAAATCAGGATAAAACTCTACCATCATCTTCTTGGATAGGAAGGATTAACGAAAACCAATCAAATGTCAGAAAATGGGTTATGAACTCCTAAATGACGATAAAAATGAGAACAGGACAAAACAATGCAAAAGAAGGTTTAAGGTAAGGCTTTTGACAATTTTGGTGGCAATAGGTTGTCTGCTCTAACACCATTTTAGCCAAAACCAGAAGCCAATAACAAGTTTAGGGAGGAAGAAATACCTGGGAGAAGCTAAATTTAGTAAGAAGTGGTTGGCTGTTGGTGGCTGCTTGTTCCTCGGGTGGAAATTAGATATGGACAAACATACCTGCATCCAAATCCTTATGTGCCAACCAAAACATCCTGGTTCACTCAGAATCACACAGCATTATATGATAACAACAACAACAATTCTAAGAATGTCGAAATTTATCCATCCTCGTATATATTCAAGTTTAGTGGTTGGTAAATCATACAACACATGCTAAGATTATTGCAAATAAGCTACAACTGCCAAGAAGGTAAACTGAATCATTATTAGCATATTGGTTGCAAATCAGGAAGCTTTTAGCTCATCAAGTCCAACACTTGCCTGCAAAATGTCAAACAAATCCAACTCAGCAACAAAATAAGAGTATTCAATAGAGCCTTTTGGGTATGCTTTCCTTGATTGGTATATGTTAAGAATATTCAATAGAGCCTTTTGGGAATGAGAGTTGGAAAATTTCTATGGTCCCCATATGACTTGATACCCTGAGAAAGCTTACCAGGAACTTGTGATTCTCTTCCAGAAGAGGAGAGAAGTTTGAGCAGAAACTTTCAATATCAGAGTTAAGATCACTCGTGCCCCCTATGACAGTCATAAACTTTGTCCTATCTGGAGCAAGCTTCATGGCAACCTGTAACCCAATCCTTTGTGAAATTAAAATGAATAGTCACAAAAGATAATCTTACCATTTGACGGTTTTGAATGGCAGAGTTATAAAATTAGGAGGTTCACTGTGAGCCTTCGCGCAAGTGACCTTGTCTTCATGGGAAATATGAGGGGTTATGGAACATTTTATCCAATTTATTGGTCTGAATAAGCCAATCTATTGAGTTCATCGGTGCTTACAGAAAAGCTTGAACTGGCTAGCCATCCATGCCATTTCTTCAGAGTCTTGCTGTAAGAATCACTGCAGGCTTGTGACATGGTCCACTCCGGATTCTGCAGTAGGTCACGAAATAGTTCCACCAAAAAATCCATGGCCCTGAAAAAGAAGTTAGAGAGACTCATCTGATCTGATTGATTTTTATAATTTGATATACATGCACACATGCTAGGACTAACACATACCTCGTTAACCAAAGTAAACCATTTGTGCAACTAGATGAAGCTGTTGCTGTTTTAGCTTCAATCTCGGTTCGTACCAAACTATACAACTGGTTGAACTCTGATGGGTTGGACAAATATTTCGACTCCAGCCTCTGTCATTAAAGGGGAGAAAAGAAGAAGAAATAATCAGTTATATGGTATATAGATACAAGAGACTTGATAAACCAACAACATACATAAGGGTCCAGGTTGTATATTAACTCTATCTTAGCAACATATTTACTCGATGTAGGAACATTATCACATGTTGAGACACCTAAGACCACATACTAGGACGCTAATGAACAGATGAAGATCTTACCAATATATTACCGCCTACATCATATTTAACCAGTGTCATAGCAGCTCCAAACTTGTCTGGCATGAAAAAGAGTAAATGGATAAATAAATAAAAGTTAAAGAAATGCAATTCGGTTCCAAGTAACTAGAGATTTGTCAACACTAAATTAAACAGCCTAAAAATTAACAACAATGTTTGCTGCAATAACGACCATCTAACTGCAACACAAGATTAGTATGGAATTATTAACATAAGCCATCAAAGACACCAAGTTACAGGGCAACCCAGCAGGCACATGCATGTCGTCAAAACACCTGAACCCGTTGACAACTCAGAAATAATGAAACCAAAGTCAAAACATACGAATCCTTAGATTATAGTGCAAGCCACAATATCCATTGCTAAACAAAACCATATGGTATGTGTCTATCATCAAAATTGGTAATAAATCATACTACATTTCACTAAAATAAATGGGTCTACTTCACTTTTCAGGTAAAAGATTTGACTAAAGTCATTTCTCTTGTTTCATTTTCTCCCAACTTATTTCTTGCACCAACTAAAATCTATAACAAAAGATAAACAAATCACAGCTAAATCAAAAGTAAAAGAGTTGCTAAAAATGTTAAAAGCATTCATTAATTCATTATGATAACTGGAAAATCACAAACCACACATAGATCAAGAAGTAATATCAAAATCAAAATCAACAGCTCAATTAAATAGTAATTAACTAATTATAGCACCTATAACAGGCAAGATGTTTTTGCAGACATCTAGAAAGGGCTTTGTGAGCATTTCACCCTCCTCTGACTTCACATGTTTCATCCCTTCCAGAGAGGCAGTGAACACGGACCCTGGTTCTGATCCTGACCCACCTTCCATTTCTTCTCCAGACAAGCACAATGATCTGAAACCCATAAACCAAAACAGCAAAATCACTGTTAGAATTCCAAATTTTCAATCGTTGCTCAAGAGATGCTACTGGTTTCGGTTCTGAGGACCAACCTGTAAGCGACACGCTGAAACAGTAAAGCTGAAACAGAGAGAGAGAGAGAGGTTATATTCGAAGGAGAAAGAAGGGGATGTGTGTATGAGACGTCTGGTTCTATGCAATCGTATCTGTGTTTTGGATGGACCTCTTTATTGTTGGGCTTGGCCCAGTTTTTACTCGGGCTCATCATACAGTATTAAAGGGGGGAAATTAAGATTTTTTTTTTTTTTCAGTTCACCACTTAAAAAAAAATGTATTTTTTTTCTTTCACAAATGCCACTTGCTTACAAAAATGTAAAAGAAGAAAAAGAAACCCATTTATAAAATATATACTAAATTGTAGTGAACAAAACTTGCACCATTGCTAAACAAACAACATCATGAACATGTGGGTGTCACTTACGTGACTTTTAAGCAAGTTTTTTAAGTTTGAAAATAAGACTTAATAAAACAATGGGTTTGGGAAGAAGCTGGCTTGTTGTACACGTGTGAGGGGTTGGGTCTTTGTGTCGCGTGTCAGCCTATCATTCGTTCCTTGTTTATATCTGTTGGAGGCTCTACAATGTGGTCCTACTCTGCTCGTCCTTGTAGAAATGGTGTGTCGGTCTTATCTTATTGGAAACCTTGTTTGTATATATAGGTAGCGATGATGTTAGGGTTTCTTATCTTGGATGATTATTGTAGAAGGCTAGGAGTAGGAGCAATTCAAGCTCTCATCGATTAACGATTGAGCTTAACTATGTTCTTGTAGCCTTGTCCATTCAATGAAAAGATATTCTTAATTGCCTATTAATAGGAATTTTAAGTTGTTCCTGTTATAGTGGTATTAGAGCGGCGATTCCGCGACCAATAATGGATCGAGACAAAGTATCGGCATTGGCGGGGGCAAATCCAACGGCGAAGGAGTCCCAGCAACACACTGAAGTTCTGCAACAGGGGATAGAGAGTATTCGAGCAGATGTGCAGGATCTGAGGAACTTGTATCAAACAACTCAGTCTGCTTTGGAAGAGATTCAACGAGGAATGGAGGGTATGGACAAGTTGAAGAAGGGAATGCAAGAGCTGTTGAGGCAAGAGAGAGACTCAAATCGATCTCTGTCTGGTCAAAGAAATGAGGGCATGGGAAGTCAGTCTGGAGACCTAAGTGTGAGAGGTAAGACCCCAATGTTCAATCCTTCCCAAGCAAATTCCACACCGAACACACCATCCCCCGTCCCTTCTCCTATCAACCCACCCACATTTGGACCCTCTAAATCCGAACCCTGGGCGACAGATCATGGACCAAACCCCAACTCTTCACCAATGGGGCAGTTCAATGATGCTCGACCTCATGTTCCATAGTTTGGCTCATTCAACTCGCCTCCACCCCAACCAAACCAATTTGCTCAAAATCACCCAATTGGCCCACAACCACAAATCCCTCCTTCTCCCATTATACACCAAATAGTCACCAAAATACTCCCCACAGTTCACAGTGTATACCATCTCCTCGTTAACAATTTGGGTCAACACAATCAACCATTGCAAATCAGAATGCCTTCCCTTGTATTTCTTGTGTTTGATGGGAATGATGTGAGAGGGTGAGTAAGGAAATGTTCCAATTAATATTATTGCTTTGAAGTTCCTAAGGAGAGTAAAGTGAGATTGGCATCAATTCATCTAATTGGTATGGCTGAGTTTTGGTTCATGGAGCGGGGAAGAATTTCATTACTTGGGAGCAATTATGTAGGGACTTAATGTGGAAGTTTGAAGCAATGGGCCATGAAGATTATTTAATAGAGTTTAAGCAACTACAATAAAAAGGATTAGTTTAGGAGATGGGGTATCAATTTAGTGAATTGAAGACCATTGTGGTAAGCAAACATCCCCATTTACATGAAGATTACTACATTTCCAACTTTATATGAGGACTGAAGCCTCAGTTAAGGGTAGGAGTGTAATTGCTTTGTCCTAAGTCACTGCCCCAAGCTATGTATTTTGCAAGACATTAAGAACAAAGGCTGCATCAATACCAGTTAAGTGTACAACCTGAATTGAATTCACATAATCAATTTAAGAAAGGAGTTGTGCCATACCAATCTCAGGCAAAGGGGGATAAATGGCAAGTAAGAATGCCAAATGGAGCCTAAGTGCTACTTCTAGCAAGGCCCTAGTTTATCAGAAGATAAATCCAATGAGTTTGGATGAGAAGAAAGCAAAAGGAATGTGTTTTACCTGTCCTGCCAAGTGCAGTAAGGACCATGTGTGTCCAAACAGGCATCAATTATTCATGATTGTGAGAGATGGAGTAGAAGAAGGAAGATTAGAGGAAGGAGAAAATGAAGTTGAAGAAGAAGTAATGAAGTCAAAAAAGGTGGAGTTAGAAGAATTTGAATTGTGTCAATTGGTAGAAGAGACTTGTTGTGCTGTTGGGGGAAGGGATTCAAGTAACTCAATCAAGGTTAGAGGGGTAGTTGAGAAAGTCAAGAAGGTATCGGTATTAGTTGATTCTGGTGCTACCAGATCCCTTATGGATAGTAGCACAGCTAAAGCTCTAAAGTTGACCTTGGAGCCTATTGGAGCAGTCATGGTTAAGATGGGGAATGATGCTAGGGAAATTTGTAATACTTGCTGCAATGTGGTATGGTACATGAATGGTGTAAAATTTTCATGGACATTTTTGGTGATGAAGCTATGTGACTGTGGTATTATGCTAGGAGTGGACTGGTTGAAAACTGTCAATCCAATTTTGTTGGACTATGACCTGAGAACCATCACTATTTCAAGGGAAGGAAAATGGTTTCAATTACAAGAGGAAGGGGGCCATGAGCTTATTGAGTTGGCAAGTATAAAGAAGGTCAACAAGGAGAGAAAGAAGGGGCAATGCTTATACATAGGACAATTCTTCAGGGTGGAAACTCAAGAAGCCAGTGAGAAGCAGTGCACTAAAGAAGGGCTGTCAGAGCTTTTGGAAGAATTTGTAACCAAATTGCGGAAATAATATAATTACAAAACAATAATAATACCATACAAATTATAACAATGAACTTAGACTTAAATTGAAATACAAACTTGAGAAAAAGTCGAGGCATGTTGGACATTTTCCTTAAAGTGTATTCGCTCTCCCTCGGGTGTTTGAAATGATGA
>JAYMSW010001100.1:0-17943 GCA_036897725.1 Erodium texanum | reverse complement strand
GCCAGGAGTACCAGAGCTCCGGGAAGCCGTGGAGGAAGAGGATTGCTGGTCCGGTGCCGATAGAGGCTACGTGCATGTTTATCCCGTTGGTGGCCACTGTTGTGTGCTCGATTTTCTCCATTTTCGTGTCTCTCTGGTTTCTGAGCTTTCTTCTCCTCTTCTGGAACTTGTTTGTAGATATCGTATTGAAGAAAGAGACGGAAATGGTGAGGTCGACGAAGCGCGTTTGGCTTTGGAGTTCACAACAAGTGCAACTGACAAAAAAGAGGGAAAATAAAGAAAGTGGACCGGATATCTCAATGATTTTGATCACTAAAATAAATATACTATATGAGACAACAAACTCGATATTCTCAATGATTTTGATCACTAAAATAAATTGAAAAATAGTATTAATTGTTTTCCTTAGTAAATATATGATGGCAATTATGATTACCATTATTACAATTATTCAACATTAGAAAACATTTGATTTTCTCTGAATCAAATGAGGAAAAATGTTATCTGATTCCCAAAACAAGAAATTCAAAGTTTGACCATTAAAATAGAAGATGATAAAAAAGCGATTAAAATCAGATTAGATACATTAGACTAAATTCACTTTATTCTGTATGTTTGAATGTAACTCTGATATTGTTTTTAGACGTAAAATTATATCTCTATACACGTGTTGAGTTTAATAAAACCTGTGTATTTGTGAAGAACATGGATTTTGAGTTATTGCATAGTGAACCAAGAACGTGATGGGCCTTTGCATTGAAGATCAAAGATAGCGAAAGTCAATACGATGAACAATAAATTCAATTTTCTGAGAAAGATAGCAATAAAAGCCAGAACCAATGAAATGACACGGTTATTAATTACAACATTTCAAAGCCAAACAATGTTCAGTAGTCACATTTATACCACGCACTTGTTCTGGAACAACACGGAAGCAAGCATTACAATCAATCAACCCGAAAAATGGTAAAAATTGTATCCAGCCACAAACAAACTGATTAAACAAATTATCACAGATTAAACCAAATCTTCAGAAAACATGATGACTAAAATTGATCCATAATCAACCACACGATGATAAGTTGATAACTAATCAACCAATCAGCCAAAATAATAATTAAATTTGCTGAAAACCAATCTAATTAGCAGTTCAACAGTATGAATTAGCAGCTCTTAATTGAAAATTTCAAATGATTAACAGCAAAACAAGCTTCATTAGATCGTCCGAAGAATATACAGATGACAACTCTCAATACACGAGTCCGTCACAGAGATAAAAGTACATTGACACAGTCAAATTTATTTAAGTATTAGTACCTCCAGAGATTGAGGTTCAGCTTGCTCAAGCTTTCATCGCTCAGGGTTGTTCATCTCTTGCCATGGGAACAGATTTTGCCTGAGATGATAAAACACAATTAATGATTTCATTTACAGATAGAGATATGATTAGTGTAGTGGAAGTATAATAGAGGCTGAAGTGCTTACCAGCTCACGGAACTTCAATATGTAGAACATCTCCAGATAGCGCCTAGTTTCACGCCTCTCCAGTTTCGATACATGCTTCCAGAAACCATAAACTCCAGCCAAAGTCATGAGTCTCTCAGAATAAATCTTCCATGTGTAACTACAGTGTTCACATATATGCCAAAGTGAGCTCTAAGCAACAGAGGAACCATAATGTTCGCGTGAGGAATTCACTAACCTTTCATAGATCCTCTGAAGCCCTGCATCAGAAGTTTTGTTCCAATGGCTTGGATCCTTCTTGCACTTCTCAAAGAAATCAGCCATCAGTTCAGCGGCCTGGTCGGGATGATATGGGTCTATGTGAAACCCGGATACGCCATCCTCGATGATCTCTGCAGGCCCACCATGACAGGTGGCAAATGTTGGGAGTCCACAAGTCATGGCCTCCACGACTGTAAGTCCAAAGGCTTCATAGAAAGCAGGCTGCACCAACAGTGAAACATTATAATCAAAGTGTGCTAGTTCAACTGGTCAAGCACTTGAACATGGCTCTTGGGCTCTAGGCTCAAGTCCCAGCAACGGTATCCCACCCCTTATTTCTCTTCCCAACTTCTGTTGGGCCTCTCTAAAAGGCAGGGGTCAAGAATTAGTGCTCTCTTCTACATAAGGGAGCTCATTTATTTGCTTGATACATCAATCTTGAAAAGTTCTTCAAGAATCAAAATCCCTTACTTTTACTTAAGTAAAGTCTTGAGCCCAAAATGCTTTGATGCACATGATTTACTTCTATATAAGTAAGGTCCCGAGTGACTAAACGGAAATAACAGAAAATGCATAGTGGTATTTACCTGAACGAAGATCCCTTTTGTATCAGCAATGTAGCGGTACAGTTCGCCATTACGTGCTCTGTTTGTTTGGGCTGCTATCCAACGGAACTGACCGTTTAAGTTGTACTTCTTCATAAGGTCATGCATTTTCTCAATTTCATCTATTTCTTCTCGGTCACTAGACTTCTTCGCATCATTGTACCCAGCTACAACCACAAGGTTAGCCAATTCCCTCAGTCTGTTGTTCTTACAGTAACACTCGACAAGGCCTGTTATGTTTTTCACCCGGTCCAGCCTTGCCATCGAGAATATTATTGGCTTTGAACGATCACTCAATGTGCCACTGCAACAAAATAATGACTTTTCAGACTAAAGCAACTATGTCATTCACATTTTATGAGCTACTTGATTACCATTTCTTGAGAAATGGCAAGGAAATTCATGTAAGAGGAAACTTTAACTCACATGTGCTCGTCATTCTGCTCTGGATCATATAGCAGCTTTTCAATCGAACCATGTACAGCAGTAAGTCTTTTCTCCTTTTCAGAATATGGGAAATAAATGCACATATCTGCCCCGGGAGACACAATGTTGAACTTAGGATCAAAAACATCAATGCCATGAACAACTCTGTACAGCCCTGGAAGAGTGAAAGCAGTATGGCTTTCATACTGACCCACAGTATTCTTCCTGAAAGAACAAGAATACAAAGTTGATTAAAATCTTGGAAGAATAAGAACAGGAAAATTAATATCTTAGAAGAAAACAGAGGAAAGACTTACGTTCCAGCTATTTCTTGGTATGTGCTGGTGATGATAAAATCTGCATTGTTCATGGCTATCAAGTCAGCAGTAAATTGACATGAAAAGTGATACTTCTCGTCAAATTTTTTCCAGTATATATCTGAATCTGGGTATTTAGTTTTCTCCAATGCATGAGCAATGGTACACTGAGTCACACCCATTTTGTAAGCCAACAGAGATGCAACAAGATTCCCATCACTGTAGTTCCCGATAATGAAATCTGGAATCCCTTGTAACTCAGCTGCAATTTCACTTGCTGCGTCCTGATTTCATCAATTCAAGGTTTGTTCAAATACATTAGCGAACTTATTGCATCAAAATAATTCTGCTTATGGAACGGATATCCAGCTGGTAAATATATAAAGAATATATTCATAATCATAGTGTTCTATGAGAATAAAACGATGATAGAATAGTTTCAACTATATTACCTCTGCAAAGGTCTCCAGATAAGGCCATACATCGAACCTTGATATCCATTTACGAAGAATTCCTTTCTCTGACCTGAAAGGAACTCTCAGTATATGTGTATGTTCTGTTCCACTGACTCTTTCCAAACGCTGGTTGCATGTAGTTCCTTTGGCATCAGGTATTAGCCTGGTCACCTGGGAAAATCAAGGAAACCCTGTTATGTTAAACAACATAGTCTATACAGCGTAAAGTAAACATAACTAAGTATATATGGACTTACAATAAGAATTCTTGGAGTGACATCCAAGCCTTGCCTCTTTATCCTAAGTTTCATTTCAGTCTCCAGAGCACGCACTTGATCTAGTATGTACACAACCTGTACACATCAAACAAAGTTGTTTATTTACAGTATTTAGATAAACAAAGTGGCGTATTTTTGATAAAAATGAATGAAGAGATCTTATGTACCTGGCCACCGGTGTCTGGCAGCCCTAGAACATTAGCTTGCCCAAAGTAGCCATGTGGAGACAAAATGACAACATTGAACACCATAGGTATTCTCCCAAGGAACATCTCTAATGTGGCAGGATCAGGAGCTTGAAGAATGTCCAAGAGCAGATGCATCATCTCCAGTACCCGTGTTGCAGTATCACCCCAACCTTTCTCAAAACCTATTCCTTGTAGCCTTCATAAGTAAACCAGAGAAGGATCATACCAGATACTATAAGTATGATTCCCATATGCAGAGTTATAAATATATAGAATCTTACGTATATTCGAATTCAGAATAAGGTGTGTCCTCGGGCAGCTTAGAAAGATAATCCTCTGCCTTAGCCAAAGCAGACTGAAGTCTGGAAACACTCTGAATCCGATCATTCAGCATCAGGCCCTGCATACACCATTTAGACATTTAGCTTCACAAAGTCATCAATCTGAGACAAAAGGCAAGTTGCTTACTACTATGTGAACTTACATGTCCTTTATATTTGTGGGCTCTAAGAAACTCAAGTAGAGGCTCTAGGCAGTCTTTGTTACGGAACATGATTGAAGAAAGGTGACGATTGAGGAATTGAACACCATTGCCGATGGATGAGGAGCGGTTGGGGCGTGGAAAATTTGCATTGAATGGCTCAAAATCAAGCTCAAGAGTGTAATGGTCAGACGAACTAACATAAGAAACAAAAAAAAAGAGTAAATGGTTCCCATACAAACAAACAATACAGTCCACTTCTAACAATAATGTTGCTTACCATCCATCCACCAGCTCTTCTTTGAAATGAAGATACTCAGCAACACTGAGCTGCTCGACGCTGAGTTCATGGACATTAACACGGACATATTCCCAAACACCAGGTCTTGGGCGGATTGCCATAGCCACAAATGGAGGCAGAACTATAGCTTCCTATCACAACAACGGATAGTTCAAGAATTAACTCGACAACATTCACCAGCAAAACACTTATACACACACAATATTATACAAACAAATCTAGTAAAATTCCAATAACTTGCCAGGCACAATAAACAAAGCATAGGTGGATGATAAATTATAGAACTACAATTGGTCCACCAACCACATGTTGTAGCTCACAATCACGAGTTAACATCATACGATCTTCAAAAATAAACATCCTCTAAAATATTAATAGCACCAACACATTACTTAATTGAACTAGTTTCAGCTTCTATTGTCCAAGCACATGATGAACTGAAGTGACTATTGTTTGACTAAATTAATCACAACATGAACACTAAATTAAAAACGAACTAACCTGTGCAGATTTAAGAACTTCACTGAAAGGACACTCGATGAGCTTCTTTCTGGCTTCGTCATCCCCAGCAACGTTGTCGAGCTCATCGATCAAGCGGTGAGGCTGTAAAATCCCCTTCCCTTGCTCCACGTACCTTCAATCAGAATCACAACCTCAAAATCAACAGATCAACGACAAAAAATACACGAGAAACTTCGAAAATCAGGAAACGGAACCTGGAGAGAAGAGAAATGAGCTCGTTGCGATGAGCAGAGAGAGTATCTTCCACTCTCTCCCTCATGCTCGGAATCCGACCAAGCTTAGGGTTCGCCATGATCGCTTCTTTGTCTTTTTTTGCTCCTAAGGAAGAAGAAGAAGAAGAAGAAGAAAATAGTAACGAGAAGGTGTGAGTTAGAGATGAGAGGACCGAGACGGATCAGTTATTATATCAGTGACGGAGATGAGGTTTTTGCTAATGAAAGTGGGACTCCAAAATTGACCGTTTGTATGTGATTAAATTACGAAAAAACCGGCGGTGAATAAATTTAGAGGGAAACAAGTTGCCGCGTGTTCGCTCTGAAACAAAACAAATTATCTAGTTTGTGGGATTAAACTATAATATCTGTGTACTAAATAAGTTCACTAATCGTGTCTTTTTTTACTTTTAGATGATTAAATAATGAGTTAAATTCAGAATATTCAAGATATATTCCCTGTCAATAATAGACATGGTTTTGATAATGGAATTATCCGAACATAGATTTGAGAAACGAGACCAGCTCATAATAAAATCATGCTAGCTGATTCTGTGCTACTTTCCAGAAGGAGCTGCTGTGTTGTGACACTTGTCCACTTACTTCGTCGTGACTGGTCACAATCATGGCAGGTTGGGCCCACAACCCATCTTTGTTGGCCCAAACGAGTTGTAGAGCCTAAACAGCCTTCTACTACAGGCCCATACCAGTATTACACGAGTACTCAAACTCTAAACTATTGTGGTCTTTGAAGTTTGAATTATAGTTATCTGTTCACTTCAGTTTAATTAGCTGATTGAGAGAATGCAATGAACTGAAAATGACTTAATCCATATCACAAAGTTGAAGAGCCTTGTTATAATTTTTCTTCTTATACTTTCTTTGTTAAAATCAAAAGAAAGTTGTTCTCATGAGATACAAACTTTTTATAAAGAGATATAATATCTTGAAGGTAGATAATAATATTGATATGGACGAACATGTACGTGTAATACAATTATCTAAAATATCTTTTGTTATATATGAATATATATATAGGATATATTTCATGTAAAAAATCCACTTAATATGAGAATAAAGAATAAGTACGATCTAATGATCTTCGAAATTCAGGAAAAGTTTAATCATATTTTAATGTAAAATAAATTTAGAATTCAACATATTTATATTTATGTTATTAGTGAAACTATTTTAAACTTAAAAACTCAGGCACAATGACCCAACAATCCAAATTAATATTCTATTTTCAATGAGATCTAAGAACCCTTATATCTCATTCTAAAAGTCTACCATTATTGGAAACTATATGTCACATCATTTTGGAACATTCTTACGAAGTGTACATATACAAAAGAAAGCTTGACCATTGACTCAATGAAACCGCCCAAGTAACTCTATCCAGACAATGAATAGATAAATACGAATATTTAAATGCACGCATCACGTGGCCACCGAAAGCTAATGAAGGAATCATCACCTAGCTGGTTATAAAAAGGATCATGCGATCCATAGCCTTTGTGCATCACAACAATCGAAATCAACTTCAATACTAGAGAAAAATGGCGCGTACGGCATCGTCGCCCGACCTTGCGAAACTGGCAATGGAAGGTTTCGCGTTGCTCGATCAGTACTACGTTGTTGGATCGAACACGAGGTCTAAGCCGTGGGGTTATCATCCTGTCGGAACTGCCAATGCCCGACCGGATAGCATTGATTGCAAAACGGCTGCGCAATTGTACGGCGGTGTTCTCGTTACGGACTTCCGTGCCAAGAAACCTCCGAAATCTGCGGTTCCGAAGCCTTTCTGATCCCAAACTGCGCCTGATTTGATATTAACATGTGATTATATATATAGTATACATTACTGTAAATAACTAAGCCGCTTTTAGGCTGATTATAACTTGCTGTTGAAGCCTGCACGTAGTGTTGTCTGTAACGACTATGTAAGTGTCCAACAAGCTTATGTTCTGGCAATGTCTATCGGTAAATCGTTCATAATCCAAGGTGTTACGGCTTTGAAATGGGTCTTTGTTTCTTAGCTTCCGTATCATCGATTTAAAAGTTAGATGAATATTTAAATATATGATTAATCAGGTTTTTTAATGTGTGATTATGATATTTTAATATTTTATTGCAAACGAATCATATTGAACGTTGATCTCGACACATATATAGTAAGATGTTAGCTTATAAGTTTGATTCACCTAAAAATTTAAACTAATAGGTAAATGTACGAATTTATTATTAAATTAAGTAGATATTTTTTGACGTGAGACTCTAACATCCTCCTCACATATAAATCAAACTGTTGCCGACTTTTTTGTCGTGTCTTTAGTACCCATCATAGACTGGCTTGTTATTACTATTAGGCTGCTGAGGGGTATAGAAGAAAGGAAGCAAAGTATACAATTTCATATTCTTCTCCTTGAGGAACCGATAAGAAGACAACGGAGCTCCGGTGGTTCCTCCGTTGACATTGGTCGGAACTTCACAATCGTCCATCGGAGACATCTCGAGGAACGCCCTGCACTCTCTCACCTTCTTCCCCTTCTTCACTTCGGACGGACACAACGTTGCTATAAAGTAACCTTTTTCGTCACTCGCGCCACTCAATATGGTCAACGGCTCGGTCTCGTATCCTTGCTCGTCCACAGCTTGGCATGTTACCCTCGCCACAGCTCCTGCAGTACACAAGTTTGAGAAAAAAAACGGGTTATCGCTAATGCTGATAGATCTGATTTATTTAAGAGTTCGAACTGATATGATATCACATACCTTCTGTTGGGACGAGTTTGGGACCTGATTTACAGTAAATAAGGCCTTGAACTGCGATTGTTGTTGAGAGTATGTCTTTTTCAAGATCAGGTTTCTTGAAACTATACTCGTTGGCAGAAGAAATGGCCAAGATTGACAAGAGCATAGAAGTTGAGAGAAGGAAATGGGTAAGAGCCATTGCTGATAGGTAGAAGAAGATGGTTTTATGGGTTGGAACAGTGTGAAGAGCATTTTATAAGTGGTTGTGAATCATTAGGTGTGTGTTAACAGTTGTAATTACTAATTATTTGTTACTTGGTCGCACGTTGTAACAAACAAATCTACGATGTCTAGGTATGTGTCCTAAAATACATTGCATTTGTCGGAACTTGGAAGCAACCATCTATTTATGTGGCGACGTGCTTCCCGGTACATCATGGTACATTATAATAATGTAACATAACTCGTTACTTTTTAGTAGATAATCATTGATCTTCAATTCAATATCACCTCAATGCAATTACATAAAAAATAATACTAAATTAGCCTTTTCTAAAATTAAAAAGGTTTCCAAAATTGGATTATGACTACATAGCCTTCCAGCTCTTCTCAAACCAGTTTGACTTTTTTCTTCTTCTCTTTCTTCCTTCTCACAGCAACGTGTTCTTGAGGTTGTAATGAAACTTCCTCCACCATTTCCGACCAAAGCTTCTCGAACTGGTTGTGGAAACACTCCTGAAACCACGCCAAAATCTCAGGATGCAGCAACCTAGGATTCGTCCGCCACACTTCTCTCAACGAGGCCAAGGAATGGATCGACCCAACCTTGAGCTTGCTCAGGAGATTTCCAACTCGCCTTTGGCCTGCTGCTTCGGGCCTCAAGATGCTACTTGGAGGAGCTGCCAAAAACTTCCGGACAGGCTTCAAGCACGACAGCACGTCGCCTTTAAGCAAAGCATACCCAAACACTGCAACTCGATGCGCTGCATCGTTGATGGGCAAGCGGTGCAATGGAAGCTTCCACAGATGAGGCCCGAAAGTTGAATCAACAAAGCAATACACTTGATCATCCTGAGACTCATAATAGGGTTTAGGATCAGTGAGAGGCGCAGAGAACGTGCATAGAGATGAAGCGTACTTCACGAGCCAATCTGGCTTCACGCTGGTTGCTCCGTGCATGTATGGCCGTTTTGTATGCAACAACTCGCTGTAGACCAAGAACTCGGGTGCTGATCTTGAAAGGCACGACCTGCGATGGAGAAAGACTGTTTCTTTAACGACGCAGGCCTGGTATCGGGCTGCATTTGCTTTTCGATCCACTTCTGATAAGCCCGAGGTTCCTCTGACCCGTTTAGCAACCCTATCAGCCCAACCGGCGCAGATGGCCTGGCCCAGAACCTCTTCCTCATTCAGCTTTAGAGGATGCTTATCGGATAAAACCTTCCAAGCCTGTTCCACATCGTCCATGGATCCATGAGTCCACGAGAAATCTTGCTCAGAGACACTTACACTGCTTTGATTGAAGGCAAGCTGAAGCAATTGCTTTCTCAGTTTGGACATTTCCTCCATCGTTTTCAAATGCAGAACATTTTCATTACAGAACGAAGCAGGACTTTCAGAAAGGTCGAAGCATTGTAGAGCATAAGCAACAGTCAGAGCATCACTCGCCGGATTATAAAACCTTGCACGAGATGCTCTAGCCGAGTCTTTTAGCTTCTTTCTTCTCAATTTCTCTTGCTTGTCCACGATTTCCTCGTCCTGGTCCAAGTCATGGCTTTTTTCAGACAGCATCATAAAAGGATTAGACAAGCTTAATGCTGCAGCTGCTGCAACTGCATAACCCAGAACCAGATTCGCTCGAGCGTAGCTTTTCACGTTCCTCATGATTTGTATAACGGTTAGGAGCATCCTGGAGTGTCGAGGGCTCATGGGGTAATGAGCCATGGCTCTTCCTAAAGGTGTTAATCTTCCATTGATGTCGAGTGCTTCAAGAGCCTTCAAGCAATGCTCTGCTTCAACTAAAGCAGTCTCAGCTGGAGGAGTTGGAAATGGAAAGTTTGCAACCTGAGAACACAGAGAATAAAAAAGGGTCACGACTAAAGCGTGAGTATCTTGGAATATTTTAAATTTTACACCAAGTCATGTGACGAAAAAAAACGAAAATTATAATAGTTTCCTTCTATATTGTACAAATGTGACACATGAAATTCATAAGAGTAGTCATGTGTCTGAAAACTTCAGTATAGGTTCATGTGTTTGTGGACCATTCATAAAGGTAGTTATGTGCAATTTACCCTTTCGACAAGGAGAAACATATTGAAGACTTTACGAGGGGCTTTCCAATTAGCAAAAGAAAAAAATAGACCATACCTTATCTATACCAACAGATTTCATGAGGAGCACGACACCATCAACGGGTATTTTAGATATTTCAGCACAAGAGAAATCAGGAAGCGTGTTGCAGAAAACTGCAGAAGAATAGAGACGGTAACAATGGCCAGGACCTGTTCTTCCAGCTCTTCCTGCCCGCTGAGCAGCTGATGCTTTACTAATCCACTGTATTTCATATATTTCCATGCCATTGGAGGAGTTGTAGTTCTTCACTTTCTCTCTTCCAGTATCAACCACGTATTTTATACCTGGGATAGTTAAGGATGTTTCAGCAACATTGGTAGCAACAACTACGAGTCTCTCTCCTTCCTTAATGTTGTCAAATACACGAAGCTGCGCAGCAGCAGGAAGCATAGCATAAAGAGGCAAAACACGCAACGCAGTGATAGAGGGGCCGTGGTTTTCTTCCTTCTTCTTCTCCATGCTAGATGTGGATTGGTCTATTGGATCTTCTTGAGTTTCGGATATAGTTTGTTTGGTTTTTCCAGCTAAAGCTTCAAAAGCAGCCTTCAGTGAAGCAAGACTACCATCATCAACTTGGGTTTTCTGTTCTAATGAATCTTCACCATCACCAACAAATTCAAGATCACTATCTGTTTCTGAATCATATGAACCATCCGATTCCCCATCAAAATCATTCTGATCTTCATCGATAGAGCTGAATCTGTCTGTTTGCTGATTCGCTGAACCTCCATGAACTGCAAATGCTTCATCAATCTCCTTCATATCAATATCATCAACTGGGTTTATTTCAGAGGCAATAGAATTAGAAGCCTCATTTGTTACATTCACTTTAGAAGCCCGTTCGAGTAATTGCTTTGAAGCACTATTTAGCTTCTTGCATAGGTACTCCACTTCTCTCTGCCCAGTGACAAAGACAAGTATGCCTCCTTGTGGTAGCCTCTTGTGAATTGCCATCACCTTTTTATAGGCTTGGCCAATATAATCCACAATCTCCGTTCTCTTTGAAAAATGCACCGTTACGGGAAATTGTCTGGTGGGAACTTCTATAACAGGTGGTGGGTCCCGAAATAACCTTCTTCCAGAAATGAAATCTTCCACTCTCAAGGTGGCACTCATCAGCACTAATTTTAAAGGGTAAATCATATTTTCAGGACTAACACTTTGTCCTGAGCTTACCATCTTTTGCTGCTTCTCATATAAATCCTGCCATAAGCATAAAATTAAAATCTTACATAATAAAGCCAAAGAGTGTTTTCGAGTCTTCTACAGTTAAAGTGATGAAAATGTGATTTAAGCTTCACCTGGCGTAATTGAATTATTCGAGAAAGCATCCCGATAAGTATGTCCGTGTTCAAGCTCCTCTCATGAGCCTCATCCAGGATTAAGACAGAGTAATGCTTCAACAAAAAATCATTCTGCAGAACAAACATCTATGGTTAGAATAAACATGTCTAATGTTAGATCATACAAACAATATCCAACTTGTACTAAAACGGAGCAAAATTCCTCAAAAAGTCAATCATATCAGCAGTCAACATATATATATATATATAATGAAACTGTAACAGTGAGTCAGAGAACTTAATCACCTGAACTTCTCTTAGTAAAATTCCATCTGTCATAAATTTGATTGAGCTATTTTTTCCAATCCTTTTGTCATGCCTGACTTGGAACCCAACCTCTCTACCAAGATGAACACCAAGCTCATGTGCAACACGCTTGGCAGTGGCAAGGACTGCAACACGACGTGGTTGAGTAACACCTATAATGCCACTTCTAATACTTGACAAATTTGAACCAAACCCAGCTTCATAAAGGAACTGAAAATTAAAAAAAGTAAGAAAAAATGTGTTATTACTGAAGTATACAATTAATATCAAGCATGAAATAAACCTACCTGAGGAACTTGAGTAGTTTTACCACACCCAGTCTCTCCACAAATAATTACAGCAGAGTGATAATTTATAGCTTCCATTATCTCCTGCTCCATCATGACTATGGGAAGGTCCTTCCTTGTGTTCTCAATCTCCACTGGCCTAGTTACATGCACTACAGTTGGGGGTGCAGTTAGAGTCCGCTGCATTAGACATTCTGATAAATTGCTTGTCTTGGTGAAATCTATAACTGGCCTCACTTCATCCTGTTCCAAGCCAAAACCAATTTAATTTATGCATCAATAGCAAATGATGCAAAAATGGCTAACAACTACAACTGTAATACATAATACATACCACTGAGTCCCTAATTTTCATGACATCATCAGGACACAGAGAGGGTGAAGACTCTCTTTTTTCCTCATCCATGGAGGTGCAACGTTTAGAACCAGCAACTTCAGAATCAACAATGGTACAAATCTCATTGTGACAAGCTGGCTCTTGAGAAGAGTTCAAAGAAACAGATGGGTCAGCGAGCACCTCTCTTGGTACAATCCCCGGTGGATCAACATCTTCTCTTCGTTCAATCTCTGATTGCTCGGATTCAATAGCACAATGCTGAACATTACCAGCACTTTTGATGACGGGTGGATCACTCTGCTCTATCTCTACACCTACCTTGGAAAATTGTACAGCCCTTCTACGTTTTTCCCGCTTAGTTTCAGCCTGCACAAGCATTGACCCAATGAGTAATCACATCCTACATACTTCCTCACAACACCAACTGTTACCACCCGATGATACAAACCTGCCCAATACTATGTGAAGACTGTAGTAGTGCATAGGCATCTTCTGGGATCTTGTATTTCCTGGAAATTAAAGTCACAAGATAGTCATAGGGTACCCCTACTTGTTTCATAGATAGTTAATGATTACAAATTTAAACATATATTGGGGGAAATAATTGTTTTACGTACTCTAAAAGTTCCATACTTTTTGAAAGCATAAGTTCTTTCTCTTTCTCCTCCTGCAAATATATCAATCAGGTCATTCCAAATTCACTAAGAAAATGAATTCAATGGAAACGACATTCCAACACAACCCTACCTCTAACTTCCTCAGCTTTCTCTTTTGAGAATTGCTCAATTTCAGAGCATTCTTCTTCTTCTTCTTCTTATCCTTTGATTTTTCCTGTAACTCAAACAGTACCAAAAAATCACTCCAACTCATACTAAACAAAAGAAAATGAACAAAGGGATCACCTAGTTTGGTGCCAATACCTGATCAGTTCTTTTCCTTTTGTTTTTCTTTCTTCCTGGCATGATGATTGCATTGCTATCACCATCATTCAAGCTACCAAATAAAAGGAAATGAATAACAAAGATTAATTACAAATACACACAACATTTCAAATCCCACAGATGTAACAAGAACTAGATGCATTTGATATACACAAACTTCTCTTACTTGGATCCCAATTAAACTAAAACAAGTAGAATAATTAATCAAAATAGGCCATCAAGATGAGTGTTAGTTTCTAACTTACTTGGATGAACCTTGCTCACACCTCATATCCTCGTGTAGCTGTGAACTTCCCAGAGACACCTCCATTAGGCTGCTCCAGCTGAATTTAAGAGGCTGCTGAAATTGTTGCTTCCTCTCCAAGTCCACGGAAGCTTAGCAGCGAAGCACGAATCAGCGGAGAGACGCGCAAAAGGGGATTAAATATCAGAGAGGAGAGAGCGCGCGACGCCGTTGACGGTGGCTAGAAGAAGAAGAATAAGGAGGGTTTCGTTTGTGTTTTAATTTCTTCTGCCTAAGGTGTTGCGGGCTGGGTCGTATTGCCGGTGGGCCTGTGAGAACCCCTAAGGACCATATGTGAAGCTTGGGCTGGGTCGAACTACTGGACCCAGTTTCCGGTGGGCCAGAGGTAATTGGAGTGGTTCATTTGTTGAAAACAATTGTAACTCATTGTTTACTTGCTTACAAGATTTTATATCAATGGGATGAACGAACGTAATTTTGTTATGACGCATTTTTAAAAACTATATTCGGTTCGGATTTAAACGAGTTTATATAGTTGAACTTGAGTTCAAGTCGAAAATAAATATTATGATTAAGTTGAAAAACTAACGGTGGTGAAACATATATGTTCAGAAAGTATCTGTCATTTTTACCTCGTTAGCAAAATGTGCCGATGAGAATTTTTTCGTTTGCAATCCGTTAAATTTCACACTTTCAAGGCCATGTGACTTGCACATGTAACCCATATTTTTTAAATTCTCCAAAATACTCATCTCCCAAAGTAAACCCTACACCATTCAACTCTTGAATAATAAACCCTAAACTACTCTTTCTCCAAATCGAACCGTCACCCCCAATTCAAATCCTGAATTACCCTACCCATAAATCGAGGGGGTGCAGAATAGTCATTTCATTAAAAAAACTAACGGTGTTGGTCAATTTGTAGACGGAAAAAATACATGAAGGGTGTTATATACAGACGTAGTAAAACCCTTTTAGTTATTACAAAATAGGTATAAAATCACTGTGAGGTTATATGATTTTTCCTAAATACTAAAACTCGAAACTCAACTCAATTTAGTTCCTTTTACTAAATTTATACATAATATCAAATCAAAATTAAAATTTTGGTCTAGGCAAAACCATCATTATTTGTTTCATTCTTTGCGGTCAATACATATTTTTATTTGCTACATAATTTTTGGAGTTTCCACTTGCAATGGAAGTTTTGAGTGATCTTCTGGTTGGCAGGCGAATAGTAAAACAAACATGAGATGCTTGAACTTTGATATGCACCCATTTGAGAAACTAATTGTTCTTGATGGATTTGGGCATGATTCGAGCCAGACTTCTCATTCAGCCCATTAAGAACATTAATTAGTAAGACTTAGAACTTAAACAAGTCGTCAAATCTCTCATTAGGCCGTGCTCGTCAGCTGTGAAACCGAGGGCTATTCTTTCATGAGGAGTCATGATGTTCCCAAGCATCACCTGAAGCTCCTCCAAGCTGTTCCCTCCCTGCAATGGATTCACAGCTTTCATCATCAACGGCATTTCCGGCATGAAATCGCACAACCCCTGTTTTGTTTTGCCCACACATTTCAATCACTCAGCATCAACCAAGAAACCACAAACAGGAAGAAAAAAAAACACAGAGGTAGGAAAGAAACTGACGTCATCATTGTCGTCGTCCAGAAAGTGGAGCAATCCGGCGTCGTATAATGTTCTCTTTCCTCCGTCCGATAAGACTGCATTTTCATGCACATGATCGATCATGCCCGTAACATTTAACAGAAGGAGAAAAAAAATGTTTAGTTTGGTTCGTTAATTACCGGAATAAGCTTGTTGAATTAGCTGAAACCGCCGTTTGGCTTCTCCGGCAGCCTCCTGCCGTCCTGCCGCCCACCTGTCCGGGTGCCATTTCTTCACCGCCACGCAAACTCGATCAGAATCAACAACGAATTCAATTCTCGTGACGATAAATTCATAATCGAGATTGTGAAATTACCAGTGCAAGTTTCCGGTAAGCTTCCCGGACTTGAGCCGTCGATGCCTCTCTGTTGATTCCCAGCACGGCGTAGTAGCATGAGCCGTTGAGATCAAGATCAGTCATGATTGTAGTTTGGGTTTGGGAAATGTTTGCAGAACAGGGGAGAGGTTTGGCGGTGGATCAGAAATTATAAACGATTTCACGCCAAAAAGTACCGAATAAGAAGTGGTTGAGAGGTAAGCAAGAGAAGCTTCCAGATGTTCCTTGAACAGCTCAACTGTCTATAGAGGTCCATATATCTTTTGATCTACTGCCATGAGGTTTATGTGGTCTATATTTTGAGACTCCAGTCTTCACAAAAATGAATTTCAAATTTAATTAGATCATGGTTCGTTGTGTTAATTGAAATATTTTAGATCAGGGTTTGTCATATCAAAAAACATCAGATAAGAACTCAATGGTAATCACATGATATAAAAATAGTGACTTTTAAAACCTATTTTTAACTAATAATGCAACATAATGACTGCGAATTAATACACTATGAAGGCATTGGATTAAAAAATGAATGGATTTTTATGATCAAAACAAAAGGATACAATGGGATTTAGAAACCTGTTGTTACAAATGAAATTCCAGAATTTTATAATAATTGCAACAAGCCCCTATTTCTTTCGAAAATTTACATGAAGTATACCACAGAGTTACTACTGTCCTCAAAACCAAACTGGCAGGACACTTATCTAGTGAGCTTGGCATCAACAAATACAAGCATACTTGAATTGTTTCTGCACATTTAAGCTATATGACAAATTCAAAACACAA
Source organism: Erodium texanum (assembly GCA_036897725.1). Lineage (NCBI taxonomy): Eukaryota > Viridiplantae > Streptophyta > Magnoliopsida > Geraniales > Geraniaceae > Erodium > Erodium texanum. The sequence continues at coordinate 1,111 of JAYMSW010001100.1, read as the reverse complement.
CAAAACTATATGAAGAAAAAATGTTTCCAATCTATAAACAAATGAATAAATCAAAACCACCTTCTCAACCAAACCAATATATATTCCTTACTTTCTGCCTGCAGGTCTCCTTTTGGTATCAGGAGTGCCAACTCCATTCCTCAGTTTCCGAGATGGTGAAGCACCTAATGTAGAGTTTGCATTCTTGCTGTAAACCAAAACACGATGATTAATTTGGTTTTTGTGTTGCCAATGTAGAGTATAAAGCAAAAGAAGGATTGTTTTGGTACCTTATCGGACTCTTTGATGCATTTTTGTTGGGTTTCTTGGTCTTTGGCCCTGTCCCATTGCCTATGCCGGTGAGCTTGGTGTGATTGAATTGCCAAAGCAAATCAGGTTCAGATGAATAACTAGTGGCAGTGTCAAGATCATCAGCAATATCGCTAGAGTTGGAAAAGTTGAACAGGTTGCTTCCAGTGAACATATTGAATGACTTGGACGAGTCCTGGAGATAGTTCTGGCATAAGGCATCAGGCAAATGCCCGTTGTCTGATCCCCAACGGCTTAACGGGTTTTCTATTCTGCTTATGATGTCTTTATCTACCCAGTCGTCGGATCCTGTATCTCTATCCTCCTCCACCCTGTGGTTTTGGCCAGAACTCACTGCCGGAGGCCATGGAGGAGAGTTTGCTAGGAGGTCATTGAGATCATACTTTTGCTTCTCTTGGACTAATGCAGAGTTTCCTCGGATCTGTAATAGAATTAGTGAAACATTTTCAATACAGAAAAAGAAAAAAAGACGAGTTGGCCAGAAGAATCAATGAGAACCCACCAAGTGCCTATGATCTCAACAATTCATTCCAATCATACCACAAGAGTTCAATGTTTATCTTTCTATGGCATCAATGGAATGAACAAGGTGTAATAAACCATGAATAATAGAGAATTTACCTCTATGTTGCCTACATCGCCCATAGGTTGTCGGATACTAGCTTTTGCTATGTATCTGTCAGTGCTTCCGGATATGGAAGGCTGCATTAGCTCAGCCTCTTCCTCTTTCCTTGCCACCGCTGCCTTAAGATTGGCTATCTGAAGAACAATTTAAATGTTTGTTAGTAAAACACATCAGGAT
>JAYMSW010001099.1:0-17949 GCA_036897725.1 Erodium texanum | reverse complement strand
TACCGGTAGACCCCGATCCGGTTATGGTTACAACGTTGCCTTACCGTCGGTTAACCCGGCCAGGCCGGCACCTAATAGTGGGCTTCAGGGTTATTTGGGCCCTTATATATAAGCCACAACCAATGAAATAAGTAGGAGACCCCAAGAAGTTGTTCTACAAGAGAGAGAGATTCATCAACAAAACATGAGTCACAATTAATTAAAAATAGTGATAACTCAGATAGGAGTTTTGAATAAAACAGAGAATGATTATTTATATTAAAAGAAGTGTCATAATCACTGATTTTGGAAGTCACTTCGAGAGTTCATGGGAGATGATGCAGACCAATGATATTTAATTAGTAATGACCATCAATTACTAGTAAATTTTTGGACATTGTAGTTTGAGACCATGCTTATATCATCATAGGGCCAATTTGGCCCATCGGTAATTATGTGCAGTCATCGAAATTGACATAGAAATAGTTCTAGAACTTAAAATTTGGTAACTAAGCTTCCAAGTGATTCCAGAAGTTGAGTGGTAAGAATCAGAAATCCAATTTAGGAAATTAGGGTTCCTTGGTTGATTTATAAAAAGGTTATCATAGTGGTAAGAATGAGAAATTCAAAAATATGGTTTTGGAACTCAATTTCGGGCCACATAGAGGCCTAACTAAAGGGGCCAAGGTGGTCGGCCTGGACTAGTTATTACCGGTAACTATCGGCCCGGTTACGGCCCGAGAAATAGACACACCGATACCACCGGCCCGACCCGAAGAATGTACTACTGGCTCGATTAACCGGCCAGTGAACATCCCTAGCAAAAATAATCAAACTTTCCCTTTTGATTTTTTTTTAATTTATTCATCCGAATCTCTCTGAATTCTATTTTTGGGCACATTTTAGGGTAAAAAAACAATCAAGATTCAAAGATTCATACATAATTTAATTCTTAACACTGCAAAAGAAAAGAATAGTATAAAGGCCAGTATTAGGAATATAAGGAAACATAAATGGATTAGCTTAACTCCCAAGATAATTAATTTAATTTAGTCAGTCTCATCTGTAAATAATTTACTAATAATATTCCCTATCATAAAAAAAAACTTTTATGACAAAAAAATAACAATTTTGTGTATATTCTTTCAATTCTCAAAACCAGCAGTATATATATATATATATGAAGCTGCTGCTTCTAAAACATCACGACAAAACCACTTATGTTATAAAAAGGGTTTTAGGAATAAAAAATCACATAATTATTAATTATTCTTTTGAACAGAATCACGTTTAATCAATATCGAATAGATAAATAACGGTCTAATTATTTCATCACGTGCAAACGATATTGAACATCATATATATACATATACCATATATGAATTGTAACCTAAAACAAGATGACATATACATGCTTATAGGTGATAGATGAAATATGTTTTGATACACTACATTAAGACCCGACATTCGTATAGATAAGTAGAGATCCAAAGTTGATGTTAAACTAATTTTTAAATCCTTATTTGCGGTTTTGACATATTCAATATCTAATTCATATATAGAAATCGAATTAAATTACATTCAATTTGGTCATTTCAATTTCGTAATCCAAAAACATAAAAAGACAAAAGACCGGTCAACTCAACTGGGTGTGCATGTGTGGTGTACTTTAACCTTAAAGTTGACTCTACCTTATAATACAGACATTCTTAAAAATAAAATAAAAAGACAATCCAAGCCACGATGAAGAGAGCTCGATCGTGTTCTTTTCTGGGTTGGACTTGAACTGTAAATCATCATCAACTTCAACATGGTTCTTTGCTTCTTCGTCATGTCCGGAACCTCGAATCCTTCTTGCAAGTGGACGTGACACACACAAAAAAAAAAACATTATTAGCACCATTGATGTAATTGTTTGGCATCAACCTCAACAATCGAATGTTTTTTTTTATGTACTTTCATAGTTGTCGTCAAGATCAATATTAATTTTCGGGTACATTGTATGAATAATTGTATGCACATTAAGATTCACAACAACGACAAAAACCGCAAAAAAAAGAAAGAAAAGATTTTGCATTTGCTTTGCAGCTAGCCAGCAACAAATAGTGTAAAAGGCGATTTGGACCGCGATACAAAGTAAAATATGAATAACGACGTGTAAATAATTTCTGAATTATCTGAATAGACATATATACCTAATAATGTTCTATGAACATGTACATAATTCAATAGTAAATTTTTTACATGAATTTCCACATTCCACAGTCATACAAAATAAACATATATACCTATCAAAAATTTAGATTTTTTTTTATCATCACGTGACTTTAAGATTTTATAATATCTCAGAATTATTTATTTTTATCATTTAAATTTCTAGTTTCAGTATAATTTTGTTCTTAAAATCCTACGCAGTATTATTGGATGAAAATGAGTAATTACGGGATATCATAAAATATTAAAATTACTTGTAAGTCATATGACGAATAAAATATATATATATATATATATATATTTTAAATATTTTCCATCTATATATTTTGCTTGACAGTGTCACATAGAAATTCATAAGCATATTTAGTGTACAGAGAGTTGTATATTTGTGGGCAATTCATAAAAATAATTGTGTATAATTTACACAAAGCTCCTTAACAATAAAAGACCTTTATACCCTTACAAATGAGTCAAAACAAGGTATAAATTAGTCATTTCACAATAGCCATACCATACCATTGTGAAAGTGAGTAGTGTCCAAAATGGACCTTCCCATTTGTTTTTATGTGCAAAGGTCAACAATTCTTTGAACATGTATCATTATCCACACTATCTATATATACCCATTGCATGGGCACAAAAGAGCTTTTCATATTTTCCAATATTCTTGAAAGAAACATATATAAATATATGCATCGGAATTTCCAGTTGTATATATTAATGTATATATCTGTGTCGATGGATTGAAAAAAATGGGAATGGCCCATGATAGAACCAAAAGGCACAAAGAAGACATGCATGTGTGTGTTGAATTTGTACTGCATAATCAGAATCATATTTGTTCTGAAAATGACTTGGCCTTGTGTGAATTAGGGTTCTTGAGAGCGATGCCTATATATATATATATTATTTGATTTTAGTGCTAATACAAATTATTACATTTGCATATTCTGGTGAAGATTTGGTACAATAGTGCTATCAAATCAAACCCTAATTGTTCTTTTGCATTTTGATCAAATCAATCAAATATGGCATGTTATGCCTTCGTGAAACCACTCATATATAACACTCCCATCGTTACACGATTTGGGCCGTGGTTTTTGATTTACGAGTAGGCCGAATTGAATAATCGTAAAGATCTAAATCAGTATTTTTTATTTGTTTTAGATAAAAAAAATTTACGGGACGAGGAAAGAGGGATGCAAGTAAATAGAATCGAGCACAAAATTGTTTGAGATTGACGTGAAAATAAATTGTTTGGCTTGAGTTCGGTTTGGACTTGAACATACTATATAGTTAAGCTCAAGTTCGATCTGAACATAAATATTTAAACTCGGTTGAACTACTTTTTTTCGTTTCATTTTCATTGTAAATGTTCTATTTAAACTAAAACTATTCATAAACGAGTTGGTTCAAGAATCGAGAGTCTATCAAGTTTAGAAAATTAGGGTTTAACTTGACAACAAATTGTTTAGCTTGAATTCGAATGGACTTATAAAGTATTTGAACTTAGATTCATTGAACTCGTTATTTTCGTTTCATGTCCCGTATAAATATTCAATTTAAACTAAAAGCTATACTATAATAATAATAATAATAATAATAATATGATTATTAATAAACGAACTGGTTTACAAGTCAATAACTAAAAGCTATACCATAATAATAATAGTATGGTTATTAATAAACGAACTGGTTCACAAGTCAATCGAGTTTCAAAAGTTGGGTTAAAACTCGATTGTTGAACCAGTCTAACTTGATTTAAACTCGACTATAAATAACTTAAATCGAATATATGACAAATGGAACATACTCATCATCATTGAAACCGGGGTGCATGAGAAAATGACCCACGTAATCATGCATTAGGTTCAAATCAATCTCTAACAATTTTACACACGATATTAAGCATTTTAAGACACCATTATGGATAAAATCAAAGCCGCAAAAAATGATTAGTGTTTTGACTAATTAATGATGTGTTTGATGATGAGACATAGCATTATCATGGCCCCACCAAACCTGGTTTTGCTTGAACAGGACCAGTACCTATTACCTAGTTGCTTTCATCGATATATGTTTTTTTTCCAACCTAATCTTCCCAAAATTCTCAATCATGCTCGAGCCTCTCAATTTTGTTCTACTTGTTTGTGGATTGAGCTAGTGGTGGCATGGGATATGATTCATGGGTTTGTACACCGTTTTCGGCTTTGAATCGACTATTTCGATCGAGAAATTCATCTACAATGACATTTATAATTAGACAAACAGATTGGGATTAATGGGTAATCTTGAATAAGCTAATTGAATTCAAGAAAAACGAATCTTAACATTTTCATCAGGAAAAATTGCATATTAATTTATTCATGCTTTTCCATTTTATTACATAAACAAGCAGCAGATGAGTTGTGGTTAAGGCTCGAGGGTAAATTACCAAAAGCCCCTCGAGCTTAGAGTTAGCAGTTTCATAAAATGCTGTAAATAAAGAAAGGTCACAAAGTAGAGAGTAGCAAGAATTAACAATGAATGAAAGACCATACAAGATCAAACCAGACAACCTCAAAAACATAATACAAACAGTATCACTAACAGTACCATGTTTTTCATTTGATTTTTCCATATATTTTTTTTGATGATGACAACGAAAACGTAACGAATAATCCTAACCAAGTATTCTCCCACCGCAGTTATAGGTAATACTGCACGATTCATCAATGATTACACTGTACTGATGGAAAGGCCTCGCCAGGAAAATCGGGAGGCGCAGCAGGACCTCGCAGATGCACTCGTCATCCACGGCCATCAGCCACCGGCAACAGTCCTCCTGGACCGGCGTAGGCGTATCATTGTGCCTGTGCTCGTTCTGGTTCTGGTGCTGGCGATCCTGATGATGGTGGTGGTGGGCCATCCCCTCCAGGAGCTCATCTCCCGATGGAGGGGAGGGTGGGGAGGGAGGACTGTAAGGTGTACCACTATACGGTAGCATGGCGCACGCGTGATTGGCTAAAGCGAACTGGGACAGGCAGAGCGGGCGGGCCCGCGTGGGCGGTGGCCTGGCTAGGCCGCCCATCATCTGGCCCACCGTGATTGACACGATTGTGTCCAGAAACACGGAGAAGAGCGTTAATAACGGGAGAATTGGAATTCTCATCCTCTCCGATCTCTCCACAGATGATCACTAATCAAGAAGTGGTTTTGGAGTGCTAACTACTCCTCAACTTCTATTTATACAGTTACGTATTCATCAAATTTATGTGCTTAATTGAAAAATCATTGTAACAAAGTACAATAAGCTATGAAATGCTTGTAAGGGTGTCTCACACGTTGTGTGTGACAGAATGGTTAGGTAACACAATACCGATTAACACAAGAACTATTATCGGCACAAGTCCAAGGAATATGACAGATTATGAAATAAGACTTACCCGGATCAGATTTAGAACTCACGCCAGCAGTGCTGGATCATTAATCTGAATCTTTCGCTGCAACTGTTTATTTCACTCGAGCATTTGGTTTACACGAGGAATCTGTATTGGAGAAACAAGAACACGGTAAAAAAAAATAATAATCAAAACTTGCATCAAGAAGATGGGGAAAAGAATAGAGGGTGAAATGAAAGGGAAGATTTTTATACCTTCGCCTAACTTTACGGGCGAGGTTTGTGATCTTGAGATCAATAACATAGCTCAGCAAACAATGATAGTTCATGGCATATAATCATTAATCCTGATCAAGCAATAATTTTTCATGGCATATAAACACAATACAATACTAAAATAAGAGTATACTCCGGCTACCTTAAATTCATCAGTTACCCATTTGCCAGTTTTTTGAGCTCTAACGCTCAAAAATGGCTATAGAAGCTAGTTCTGAAATAAAGAACATAATCGGCTAAATCTCCTCCTATGCCTTCATTGTGTAAAACCTGGCTTCATAATTTCCACAAAAATGAGATGGGTGTGTCTATGTTAAGTCTGGAAAATTGTATCTTCAAATCTTCGGCATATCACAGAACAATTCTAGTAAAAATCATGTAACTCGAAACAGTTTTGTGAAGAAAATAGATACACATACACTGCATGATTTTAGCATTACCACAAAAAACAAGAAAGAATCCTAACCATATCAGCATGCAAACTGGTCACTACATGAGATGAAACTGAAATTTGGAAGCATACATGAAAGTCAGCAACTTCAACAACCTTGACGTGTATTTGATAAAATGCATAGGCTGTTTTTACATGAAAGAGTGCTAAGATGTTGAAAATCGATATCAGCAACGATTCTAACTCTGAATTAGAACCCGTCAAACAAATGAATTACCTTGTAGCCAAGTTGGTCTTTACCACTAGCATTATGTTTCAAACTCAACTAGTGTGTTCTTGCTCTTCCAACTCCTTGTTCTTCAAGGCAATGATCTCTCGTTCCTTCTCAATCTTATCCTTACGCAACCTCAACTCCTCCGCTCTCACTTTCCACCCCTCCTCCAACATTGCGACAAACTTATCTTTGATCTCAAGCAAAGGATCCCGATCAATCAGCTGATCACCCTTATAAGCTTCTCTCAGCATAGCAGTCTTGATCAAGCCTTTCCTCGACAAATAGAAAATCCCTGGATGCCTCGTGAACGTGGTGGAGAAGTCATTGGAGAACCTAAACTCTTCTCCAAACTTCCCCAATAGCGGCACTGGCATTCTCTTGTGCAGCGAAAGAGAGAGCAGTTCATGGAATACTCCAACCCTCCTCTTCTCCATTTCTCTCGAAGATGGCTCCAAATGCGACACGTCTGTGTATGGTGATATGTAATCAAGCTCAATCCAATCCCTAGTCCACTCCCTCATCTCCTTCTTGAGACAAAAGCCCTTTGGAAGCTTCACATTGATGTTGGGCCTCACTCTAATCCCAGTCAACCTTTCTTCTTCCTCAACTCTCTGTTCAATCACAGATTTTGCAAAATTAGGGTTCCAATCAACCAATTCCAGAAAAGAATTTCTCTTTCCATCTCCAGGAGACCCAATTAGCTTGAAGTATTGGGGGTACTTCGGCACCAAATTGCTCATCACATCGTTCGGAAACCCAAATTCCCCCTTCCCATCCAGAATTTGATCACCGCTATGAGCCCTATTCTTCGCCATCATCAACAATTTACACAACCTCGCGACCACCAAATGCTCATTCTCCTTGTAAATCCTCTTTTCTTCCTCCAGAAACCGATTGAGCCTATCGCTGGGCCTGATGAACGGGACGAGATCGGTTTTGGGTTTGATTTGGTCGCGGTAGGTATCGAACAGACCTGGGTTTTGGTTGAGGAAGGTGGTGGCTCTGACATAGAGGCGGAGGCGTTCGCGCCGCTTCTCGAGGTAGCGGATTGGGATCACATGGCCTGGCTCGTTGAGGACTTCATTGACGACCCTTGCGCAGAGCTTGTAGCTCTTGTCGTTGAGAATGGCCTGGTCGAGTTTCGGGTCCTTGCGCCATTCCACTCTCAGGCTCGAAATGGGCCGCGCAGAGATCGAGGTGGGTTTGAGTTTCTGGAGGAAAGAGGAGAGCTTGAAGAGCATACCTGAAGCTGAAACGAAAATGGTTCGAGAGCTTCAGCTTCCAAGTTGCTGAGAGGCGAAAGACAGAGAGAGTGAAGAGGACTGTGAGTGAGTGAGACCTCTTCGTGGCTTCAACGCGACGAAGCAAAACGCACCGTTTTGGAAGAGCTACTTTTATTTAGATTAATTATTTCAGATTTTCCCGGGAACCAAACACACTCAGTCACTACAAAAGAAAATTAAATTCTCTCTGCACAATTGACAAATCCTCTTTTCCCTCTCTCTCCCTCGGAAGAATCTAAGCGTCCCAGGAAGGTTCGTTCTCGATCGCCGTGTTTGACACTCTTTTGATTATTTTGTTGTTGTTGCTTAATTGGGTCTTTGAAAACTATGATCAATTGTGAAAAATGATTTCATTTCTGTGCGTTTTGCCGATCTGGTTGAGGATTTTAATCATCTTAGGTTGATACTGCATTGTGTTCTCCTTGTTGGTTTGTTCTTATGATTCTCTTCCCCTTTGTTTGGATTTGTTGTATTTTCTCAGCTCCCAAACAGGGATCTAGGGTTTTTGGGCCTTTTTCCTTATGTTTTGTATCTGCAAGGCTGATTTTTTAAGCAATCGGCCCTGAATTTGAATCCCAACAAAAAAAGGTTGAGAATTTTAGATATGTATTTGATTTGGGCTGCTAAATTATGGGTTCTATTTGCTGTTTGATAGCATTATTGACAGCATTGTAATTTTCTTTCCCATTGCTGGTGAAATATTTTCTGTTTGTCCGTAAAAATTGTCTCTTATGTATTGCTTTGTTATTACTATGAATGCAGATTATAAGCTCGTCAATATGGGGTTCAGTTCAGTCTTTAAATCGTTGCAGGAGATATTTCCACAGGTATACAACTTTACTTCGCTCATAAAAAAAGCCGGGATGCAGATTTTCCCGTTTCTTTTGTTAATTGTACTATTTTTTTTAGTATTTACAAACGATTTGGTTTTAGAACACAAACTATCTTGTATTTCACATGCCCCCCTACTGTTTGTGATAGTATTTTGTTAAATATCCGATTAAATTGTTTGGCTTCAAGTAATTTTCTAAATGGATTCTCAAGTGCTTAAGTTATCCGCAATCAAATCAGACTGAAACCCAGTTTATGATCCGTTTATCTTTCTTAAAAGATGTAGTGTCGTGTTTTCTATAGGTGGATGCTCGTTTACTGAGGGCTGTTGCAATAGAACACCCCAAAGATGTTGATCATGCCGTGGAGGTTGTGCTTACTGAAGTCCTCCCATACATTTCAAAGCATCTCAACTCTTCTAGTCCTCAAGAACAACAGTGTCCCATAGACCCATCTGGTGAAGGACGAAACGGTAATTCCACATGTAGTACAATGTTATGGCATCTTTAGTTAACTCTGTTTTTTGATGTTTTGCTTTGATTGATTGCTTTGTAGTTGGGTATGTTGAAGAATCGAAATGTAATGAAGATAACGCTGATGCCAATCTTACTGGTAAGGCCAATAATGCTGATTCAACATCAATCTCATCTAGTAAGGTTGAAATGAATGATGATGTTGGTTTGGATCTTGTTGCTAATGCTGATCAACATCAAGAATCTGTTGATTCTGAAAGAACAGCAGTGATGCCAATGCAAAAGTCTCAGGAGGTGGAGCTTAGTGAAAAGGAAGCCAAAGAGGCTCTCATCCATATGAAAGCTGATTATCTCAAAAAGATGGTGGTGCTTCTCAGAAAGATGACGGTGGAAAGATCAGTATCTGGTGGAGATAACCAGGTTTTCATGGCAGAACCGGAATCTAGTGAAGATGCCAATAATACCGATTCAACATCTTTGAACACTACTTGTAATGGTGGTGTTGTTTTCGACAAATCAATCTCATCTGATAAGCTCAAAATGAACGATGATGTTGGTATGGATCTTGTTGCTAATGTCAATCAAGTGGTCAATATTGAATGTGGGACGGAAGAAACTGAAGATGTTGATGCAACTATATCTGCTCTTGAAAATGAAAATGTCACAGAAGTTCCTGGGTCTGATCAGTGCCCGAATACTCAATCTGTCGTTCCTGATCCTTGCCAAGATTGTTCAGACAAAGATGAGTCTGCCTTGGTTAGCCGGTCTGGACAAATCTACGCAATGGAGTCTCTCGAAGGAATCATCGAAGATGCTAAAAATAGCAAGGTATGATTTTGTGTTTCTTGACATGTCTATATATAGCAATTGCTTGTAATGATGATTTCTATTTGCAGAAAACATTGGTTTCAGAGAAGGAATCGATCATCAGCATGATGAGAGAGGTGGAGATTCATGAAAAGGCCGCCGAAGAAGCCAAAGAGGAAGCTGCTAAAGGGGGTGATGCTATCCTTCTGAAAGTTGAAGAGCTCAAAAAGATGTTGGTGCAGGCCAAGGAAGCGAATGATATGGTTGTGTATTTGTTTATCCCTACAAAACACTTGCAAGTTGTTATTACTGCTAGCTTTAGATTGTAAGTTCAGTGTGGAGTTTGACCCTTTTGCCCTTTTATAATATGTAGCATGCGGGAGAAGTGTATGGCGAGAAGGCAATTCTTGCAACTGAAGTGAGGGAGCTTCAGTCTCGGCTGCTTAGTCTGTCACATGAAAGAGATCTCTCTCTGGCCATTCTTAATGATGTACGGCTATGGCCACACTTGCTTTTCAAGTTATTAGCTAATCACTCTGCTATATATGACAAATATACCCTTCATTGATTTTCCTATTTTCAAATTATGCCACTACACAACAGTACCTTTTGCCAAGCATTCCCTAAATTACTGTAAAGGCTATTTTTGTCGTTTATTATCAAAATAGACTAAATGTAGTTAAGTGAGAGATGTGACATAATTAGTGTACTTTTGTGAGATTATCCTTGTTTTCATGGTGCAGATGCGTGAAACTCTCGAGGCTCGGCTGTCTTCAGCAGAGGAGGTCAAGCGAGCAGCATTATTGGAAAAACAAGAAAAGGAAGCAAATGCCCAAAGTGCCCTTGCTGAGCAAGAAGCCATCATGGAGAAGGTGGTTCAGGAGTCCAAGATTCTTCGACAAGAAGCTGAGGAAAATTCCAAGGTTGGAACTATTTCTATTAATGGAAGTTCTCTGTTGCCATATCGAGTAAATGGAATGATGATGTTGAAATTGATTTATTGCCTGCAGTTACAGGAGTTTCTCATGGACCGTGGCCATATCGTGGATATGCTGCAGTAAGTTCAACCCCTCTCTCTCAAATGACAAAAATGCCCTTGACCCTAATCTTAAAAAAGAGATTCCATGAGTACCCAAAACATTCTGATTAGATGTAAAAAAATGGTTGAGTAGATGTAGAAAGACTCCTTAAAAGACAAAACTACTAAAAGACAGAAAAGGCGTTTTCTTATATTATGGTGAAGGGCATTTTCGTCATTTTCTGGCAAAAAAGAGCTAGGTGGATTATTTTTGAAACCTAAGGTAGCCGCAAAAAGAACTTGGAACATGTGCAATTAACCGAAATAAATATTAACCAACCTTGTTTTTCTCATGCTTATAACAATTCTTATAGCAATTCTTTGTATATAAATGACTTTGTCCGTCTCTTGACAGGGGCGAAATTTCTGTGATATGCCAGGATGTGAGGTTGCTGAAAGAGAAGTTCGATAATCATGTCCCATTAAGCATAGCTTCTTCAAGCTTATCCTTGAAAAGTGTAGTATCTGATCTTGATATCGAACTGAGTTCACCTATAATGCTGAACAAGACAAGCCCTACAACTCCGTTAACCAATAGAGAATCACCAAAAAGCGTTCTTGGAGAGGATAGGCCTAAGAATAATCACAAGGCTCTTGTAGATGATGAATGGTACTTGTTTGACGGAGTTGGAGATTTCGTAAATGGGATTGTGTTGAATTAGGTTGATGGCTTTTTATCTATACTAAACTGAAGTTTATAGTTTTGGTACATATTTATCAATAATTTCGCATATGAGACACTTCTGAGCTCTATATGTAAATACAATTGTTTATATCAAGATCAATGCCTATTCTTCCTGGATTAAGTGAGCTATACCGTGATTCACTTGCAAGGCACTTTCTCGTGGCAGAAACATCATATTTCCTAGATTGTGCTTCTGAACTGTTTCAGGTTCGATTCATGTTTTAAATTATGAACATTGTATTAATGTTAATTATATTCTCATTTGTTTCATAGTAGTTTATGTCGTGGTAAGTCTAATACTATGCAGAAGCATAACTTGGTGTTGTGCAGGAATCAAATTGTTGACTGGAACTGAGATTTAGCATTCTGAACTTGCAAGAATTTGCTGAGATTAAGGTTAGAAGAAAGTCCAATTTACTGAAACGTGAACTATAGATTATGAACTTTCTCCCTACATGATTTTCAGACATCAAAGCCTTGATCATCACCTTTACTCTTTCTAGTACTAAACTACATATATATACACTCACTGAGTCAGAGTGTAGAAAATCTACGATCTAGTCGTGCCAACAGAGAAGAATCACAGCACACCGCCATATAACATAAAGACGAGCCCTCTGCTCTCTGATATGCCTAGAACACCTCCGCCATGGCCGGACCTTGAAGCTCCTTGCCAATAGAGAGCTTGCTTGTGCCATTTCTTCTCTGTTTCGTCTTTTGCTTTTCTGGGTTTTCTGTGTTTTGTGTGTGGGTTGAAGAAAGGTTGGAGCTTGAGATGGTCTTTATATAGAGAGCTTAGAGGGCCAGTTTCAGATATATGATTGAGAACAAGTAGTGAACCTGTGGTGGGCATGAAACTAGAATTTGGGGCTTTGGTTTTAAGATTATTAGTGTGGATTTGAGTTATGAAAATGTGCCAGAACTTGACTGTTGAAGTTAGCAATGTGACAATGGCACAACTATTTGCTTGTCTCCTCTTTAACCCTCATTTGACAAGGACTTGTCATCAGCTTATCTTCATCTTGTGGGTCAATCATGTTTCTTTGGGAGTGTTTGGTAAATTTGAAGAGTTGTAGCGCGTGATTCGATCTGAGAACGGGTTTTTGAAAGAATCAAAGAAATCTATTGTGTGGAAATTCAAAAGGGTAGTCACGTGTTTGTGGAAAATCTGTTATAAAGTCAAGGGTTTTATCTTCATCTTGTGGGTCAATCATGTTTCTCTGGAGTTTTTGTAAGTGTTTGGTAAATTTGATGAGTTGTAGCACGTGATTCGATCTAAGAACATGTTTTTGAATGAATCAAAGAAATATGTTGCGTGGAAATTCATATGGGTAGTCATCCGCTATAAAGTCAAGTGTTTGTGAAAATTTATATAAAGGTTATCATGTGTATTCATTTATGTAATGATTACGTTAATAAGATTTAATTTCTAAAAGTGAAAATTTTGGACACCTAATTTTTCATTTTTTTTTCAATTTTTGTGCATAAAAAGAATTCATATCCCTAGGAAAACTCGATTTTTGGTTTTAGATTTATAAGTCATAAAAAAGAGTTAATTTGACCAAGAAAACCCGATTTCTCTTTTTTTTTCCTTCCTGATTTTCAGGTCATTAAAAGGAGATAGTTCGATTAGGAAAACCCGATTTCTAAATCCTTCTAATCCCTTATCTTTTTTTCATTTTGAGTCTTGACCACACATTGTAGTGTAGTGTAATAGTTGCATTACACAATTAGCTGGAGAAACAAAATCAACTGTTATGGATAAGAGCTTTGGTCTCCAACTTTCTACAACATTTTGCGTGCTTTGTGGATATGGTTGCTTCACAAATCAAGCTCCTTCAGGTCTTAGTCACTATCATCACTAACAATCTAATCATGCATTAATGTCTTTAATCACATTTAAATGTCTGTTACACTATTATTTATTTATTTATTTATTATCAGATAGCTTGTCTTTTCTAGATATTAAATTATAGTTTTGAATTTTAGTCGGCCAATTAATTCAAATCGTGATATGTAACTCACTCCTGTTCCTCAACTAACCAACCCACTGTCACGTGCATCTTGTCGAGATGAACTGATCAGTAACCTAAATTGCCACCTCGGACCGACGTGTTGCCGGCCATATGTCCTTGCCGGCGATTATTAAACCGTTATCAGATTATTGTTTTTTTTTTCTCCATAGATAACAGTCTTGTCATTGTTATGTCATAGACTCACGTGTCGTTTTCAAAATGCATGCACGTGCCAAAAATCGGGTTTCTCGGGATTTTAACCGTATAAGTATCAAATCAAATTCTAATACTATTTTAAACTTCATTCCGATCTTCAGATTCCGTTATGGATAAAAAAGTGTTTTAACATTTTATATAAATCTATATTATTTTCGATAAAACCTTGTTTATGTTGCAGTATGAGATTATTATTTTTTTGGAAATGATCGATTCCATTAGACAGAAAACCCGTCATAAATAAAAGAAAACCTAGCTCTGGTAGGTAAATTCAACCAAAATTGATCGCTACCAATCTGATTATCGCGTTGTCTAAACACTTACATATCGAAGTTATTGCCAAATAATACCTCATTTATGATGGGGCATGAGAATAGAACTTGGCCATGTGATAAAGCATATGTGACATCGTTGTCGAAGGATTGGGCCAAAACATCATCTTAATGACCTACCATTTTAAGGAGATAAGGTCCAATGTAGGGTTAAAGTATGAGACGTTTCTAGGCATGACGGTGAAGAGAGGATTAAGAAACGTAATTAATGAATGAATTTGGTACATTAATTAGGGTTTTGCTTTCGATTTCATTTAGGCTCGAATAGACTTATTGTTATCTCAAATCCAACTCAACAGTCACAAGTTTGAATCGAATATTTGAAAAATTAAACTTGAATGATTTTATTACGGGCTCGATTATCAACATAGTTTAGCATCTTAAACATTACCATCACCATGTCTAAACATATCAATGAATTAATGATTTCAGGATAAAATAGACCAGAAGGTTCGAAGATGATTGATGTTGCAACCCCACGAGCTCCATGCTTTGATCGAACAAAAAATCACGACTGTCGGAAGATTTTATCTAGTCCAAATCAACATAGAAAAATCCAAATGTTGGTCTAAATAGATCAATTCAATTTCACGTCTGCATTAATTAATATATGCATGCTCTTTTGTATTGTAACGCACGCGCGTGTGTGCCCAAGTTGACGGATACTTAAAGAACATGAAACAAAACAAACATGTAACAAGAAAAAGTCATGTGTCCGAAGGAACGATCCATGAACCTCGTATTAAAGAGTTGCCAAACTATTTGAACATAATTTTATTACAGAACTCGAGAGTGAACATACTATGATTTCGAGCACGCAAACAAATATGCATAAGTACATAACAAGAATAATATGTTCTAAACTATCCGCGAGGTTCAATACAAATTAAGCACACGAAACAAGTCCATGATTGTCTTGTTCTTGATTCTTGAACATCTCATAATGCCAACGCTTTCTTGATATCGGCCTGTAAAAGAGGGGAAAAGAACGAAATTGAAGCGTGGTTAAACGACTATGCATGCTGTGAAAACCCGATTCGCCTAAAAACTTGAATCGAGGCCTAGACTTATTATTTAAGTTGATATTATGATTGATATTTGTATTCGATATGAGACTATAACATGAATTAGGATGACATAGAGGGATGTAGGTGGAGGACAAATCAGACTCTGATATTATTATATTAAGACCCGACTTGCTTAAAAACTCGAACTGATAGGTGGAACATCAAACTTATTATCCAATGTAATTGACGTCTATTCGATAATAGAATCTAAGAGGAGTACCTCGAAGGATAGAGGATACTTGGTCGTGTTGTAGCGGTTGATGACGTGGCCTTCCCTGTCGACCAAGAACTTGGTGAAGTTCCACTTTATCCTCGACCCCATGACTCCGGATTTGCTTGCCTTGAGGAACTTGTACACCGGTGCAGTGTCTGGCCCGTTGACTCTAACCTAAAACAAAACTTTGCAGTTTAAGTCTGATCTACCGAAAAATACTTATTTTCGATCCGTGTCTTTTCAAACATCAAGACCCAAGTGAAGGGTATTCATAAGTAGCCAAGAGTGAACCTACAAAGCCGATTCTAAACTTATGAGCGGGAATGTTGATAATGTTCATTTTAACCCATCAGATCAGCTGTCTAATTATTTTAAAACACCTTATAGCCATTTGAAATTGGGTAAGTCCGAGATATTCAGACAAGCATAACATATATATTACCTTTTTGAAAATGGGATACTCAGCATTGTATTTACTGCAAGCAAATTGTTGAGCCTCCTCGCTCGTGCCCGAGCTCATGAACTGGTTGCATGGAAACGCCAAGATCTCTAACCCTAGAATCGACAGAGACATCAATGTACAAAACCTCCAAAGCCACAAATGATAGAAGAAAAAAATAGTAACGTACGTACCATGGTCACGATACTTGTTGTAAATCTGAGTCAACTGGGTGTAATTGACGTCTGCGAACCCACTGTAATAATTTGTTCCCGAAACAACAATAAATATAAAAAATGAAACCTTGAAAGAAACAAACTCAAGAGGTTGAAGATGAAAGAGACGAAACCATTTTAAGGCAACGTTGACCACGAGAAGGACCTTGCCTCTGTACATCCCAAGGTCAACGTTGTTGCCCCTGCTATCCTGCGCCGTCAAATCAAATCGCAAATCAGTCAACAACAACAACAAGAATGTGACGTTTTTGCATGTAGATGGTGATTGTTATGATGAATTCCAATCGAATATTTTTACTGAACCTGAACGGTGAAGTCGTGGATGGACTTGTCCATGACAGATCCTGAAGCTCCCATTGTTAATTAATGTGATTTTGTGTCTCTATGTTTAGTTTGTGATAGTGGATAGTACTGAAAATGAATGGATCGAGGACTTTTATAGAGACAACTAAGTCCTTCTCCGACCTCGTCATGCTCGGCTCGTTCCTCGGATTCGTGCCCAACATGTTTTCGTTACCTAATATTTATTGTGCCAGCGCAGCTCTGACCCAACAGCGACGTGCTCCCAATCCCACCACCAAGTTCACAATCCATACATATTTCATTTTTAGTTCTTCAAATCTAAGAAAATATTCATTCTAAAGCTGAAAACGAGTTATTTAAGTTGATTCGTTCAATACAAATTTAATATAATTGAGTTAAAATCAGTTCAAGTTCAATACTGATCGGACTCTATTAACGAACGAGTTAAAATTGAGCTCATATGATAATTCGGCTCCTTTAATATCTAATTAATTATATATGTTATTTAAATCAATATTATATCACTTAAACAAAACATTAGATATCTAATTAATTATATATGATAATAACTGTGTGTAGTCGCTTGGGTAGATTCCTAGTCGAAAACAGGAACCGAAATCCACCCAATATTATCCATGTTCTATATAACATATACTGTGACATCCCCTTATTAGTTCAAATTTTAGAATCAATTGAATTTTAACATAATATTAAAGTCTGATTTATCCCTATATACGAACTTCCATATCATTATGTTTCGGGCCATAACTTTACCATGACTTGTCCACGTTTAATGGACATTGGGCTTTCAGTTCGGTTTGATTTAAAAAGTTCAAATAATGGGCCTGTTGACATAAACAAAACTCACTATAGTGCTCTTGGGCCTGAACTGGGATGAAGTAATTTAGGCCTTGGCTCAGCCCATATGAAAAATATATTCAGACATGCGGAATATTACATACATCGTATATCCGGATCAAACAAAAGTGGTCCCAATCGATCTTCTTCTCCGACACATGTCCAGACAAAAGCTATCATGAGCCACACGTGTCAGGAGAAGTACCACGGACAAGTCATTTCAGCCCAATTATAAATACTGATGATACGTAGGGGACACGTGGCGAAAATCGAGTGGGCAGATCGTATCTGTTGGTGCTACTTTGCACTTTACTACAGTAACTTCCAGAACCTCTTGTCTTTGTTCCAACGACAAAACAACCCCATAACTCCATAAAAGTTTCTTATTCTTTTTCAAAAATATCTAAAAATGTCACTTTGCTTCTTCTTTTTTAGTAGCTAAAATATCGTATTTATAATTATTGTTTAATACTTTTAGTAGGAATTAAGATAAAAATGTTAATATTTTAACTGTGAAAACTCAAACGAAATAATTAAATTAGTTAGAATGTAGTAATATACATATATATATATATATATATATATAAGTTACTATCAAA
>JAYMSW010001098.1:0-17953 GCA_036897725.1 Erodium texanum | reverse complement strand
AATATTAAAACAGATAGTTTTGGGTTCACTCGGGATTAAGGTGTTATTTCAGTTGGGTTCCTCTCAGGTGCTCCATGTGTTCCAAAATAAGTGTTGACATTTCGGGAATAAGGGGTTATTTCAGTTGGGTTCCTCTCAGGTGGTCCATGTGTTCCAAAATAAGTGTGACATCTGATTGATACCAAGTTCCAAAATAAGTGCGACATATAAGTGCGACATTTGATTGTTAGCAAAAAGTAAAGTTAGTGGCATTGGAGATGCAATTTTCCACCACCTTGTCCTCACTGTTCCCACTTGTTCAGATAGTTAAGTGGTAAATACTAACTCATAGAAGGATATTATTGGTAAGCCATGCATGATTCACTTCCTTGGAAAAATGTGGATACTTATTTTGGAATATCCAGTTTAGAGAAGCAGGGCACTTATTTTGGAATGAAGGGTATCATATACACCTTGATGCAGTCTACTGTCAGAAGTTTATATACCTAATATGTAATAAATGGCCACACATAGAGTATCCAAGGATCATTTTTCAGAAAGATAAGCAGATGTAGGTAGTGAGAATGATCAGAAACTGAAAATAAAGCATTAGTGAGAGTGATCAGAAACTGAAAATAAAGCATCAGGCCTGCAACTTTTGAATTTTAGCCATCATAATGTAAAGGAAAGATAGCAAATGTATTATGCCTACTAAATGCCCCAAGCATAATTGTATAAACTCCAAATTCTCATTTAATTCACCATATTTCTTCACAGTTATTTGCTGCAATCTTCTTTCCCACTTGCAGTATCAAAATGCTAGTCTTTACTTTTACCCGATTTTTAGTAGAGGGCATAGTTACACTTCTCACTGAAGAGCAAACTTCAGTCTCATGAGCTTCCTATATCTTGGAGAGCTTTTGCCATGCAAAACAAGGTTTTACTCAATCTATTTCACTAACATATACATCTATTCTTCCGCCTAGAGCATATATATCTCTTAAAGGATGTAGGCATATGTACCCAATACCAACTAAGTAGTTAGTTATACATGACAATTTTTGAAGTCACACATCTTGGCTCTCATGATAATTCAGATTGAAAAGCCAACAAAACAATTGCAAGGATGGGTTTCTAAGTAATATGCTGGGCTTAAGTTTATTATTTTGGAAACATAAAAAATTGAACTATTTGTCACAGAGAGATGCTACTTTCCAGATCACAAATGATAGTTTCATCCTACAATATGAGCTGAAGCCAGAGTAACACTGAACAATACACAAGATTCAATCTTTCACCCAATATAGTAGAACCCAACTCATTTTAAACTTGTTTGAATCTACTTAATGCTTGGTTTTCATCCATGGCAGAAATTAGGAACCAATCCATCAACATCATGTCCCAACGCACCCGAAAGTGAAGTCTAAGACCCTAAACCCCACTAACCCATAAACAAACAATGTCACAGAATGAACTCTTTTAATAAGTAAAACAGAAATTGAAGCTCGAAAGTGAAATTGAGATATAGGGTTAGGATTCAACAAAAAAGACACCAGGAGCAGAAGAGTGAGATTGAGAATTAACGTACTTGGCTGAGCCGCCCAACCCTGCTCGCCACCCTTGATCTTCTCAGGGAGGGCGTGATTGACGGTGAGTACGCGGCCATAGAGCTCGGCGCCGTCCATATTGTCCATGGCGGCGGAAGCGTCCTCCTTCTCGAGGAAGGTGACAAAGCCGAAGGAGCGGTGCTTCTGTGTGGCCTGATCCAGCGGCGTCTTCACATCCTTAATGTCCCCAAAGGGTATAAACGCTGCGTGCAGGATCGTCTCGTTCACCTCCTCCGTCAAACCTCCTGTGTTTGCATCATAAATCACATCCAGATTCGAACACTCGATTCGATCAATATCATACAAATAATTGCTGCATACATATATACATAGGCTGTGTTGGTCTGTTACCTACGTAGACTGTGGTCTTCTGAACAGCGTGAGCCATTGCCATCGGAATTGGAAGCTAAGCTATCAGGTGAAGCACCTAGTCCGTTGAGCTTCCTTCTTCTTCTTCCTCCCGATCGTTTGCTATTTGCGCTATTAGATTGGGCTTAAGACGGCCATTGATCGATACAAAATTGTCGGTCCATAGGAAAGCCCATATAGTATTAGGCCAAACGAGATGGCCCAAATCACATCTGCCGCCGGCCAATCCAAGGAAGCAAAGCAGAGAGCCAGAGATAGTGATAGAAACCTGATTCACCGACAGGTTGGACCATTAGCGGCCCACTATTATCGCCCCCATTTAATGTTAGACCTTTGACGATTCAGAAAATACAAATTTGACAACATGTTATTGAAACAATTATAATTCACTCACAAAAAACAATACTTAAAATACAGTAATTAAATCTATCTTAAAGCATGATGATTACAGATTCTGGAATCAAATAGTGGGAAACAGAAAAGAAAAAAAAACCAAGCTTTACAAGATTACACACTGATCAAATCGATATTGTATAGTTATTTCAAATGATTAAAATGAGATTTATGAAAATCAAATACACAAATTTCTGGTAATTTCCTAAACTAAATGAATATTGGATTTTTTTTTCCAAAAATAAATATCCTATTAACTTTTTAGCATAGTTTTCATTATGAACTGAAAGAAAATGCAGTTTATGCTTGCCAAAAATGACTTAGTAAAGTCTAAATAAAAATTCCCTTTTACAGTCACTTTACAATTATAAATTATTCATCAGTACGTATAAAATACTGTAAATGTACACTTCAAAATAAAATAGTAACTCTGGTTCTTATTAATGAAATTGATTTGCTTTGTTGTTTTTCATCACAATTTTTTGTCCATGTTATTAAATGCAATTTAAAGCATTTTAATATGTTACACGTAATGTCATTTTTTTCTTCAGAAACTGTAAAAGGTCAAGGGTGAAAGTGATAATACTGAAGAATATAGGGGCCTATGTGATAATTTCATATTTTGAGATCTCTATAAACAGCCAGATCCCACTATCTTCGTCAAAATTCAAAGCCTTCACAACTCACAAGTCTCCTTTTCCTCTGCGCGTCTCTGCCATAGCTGTTCCTGCTTCTCTCTTCTCCGAGCTCAGCAACTATGGCTCAGCCTTCGAAAATCGCACCTCCCCTGAAAGATGAGCTCGACATCGTGATACCCACGATCCGAAACCTCGATTTCTTGGAGATGTGGAGACCCTTTTTCGAGCCGTACCATCTGATCATCGTCCAGGACGGAGATCCATCGAGGACCGTCAAGGTCCCTGAGGGCTTCGACTACGAGCTCTACAATCGAAATGACATCAATCGGATCCTGGGTCCCAAGGCCTCTTGCATTTCCTTCAAGGATTCTGCTTGCAGGTGCTTCGGCTACATGGTCTCCAAGAAGAAGTACATCTTCACCATTGATGACGATTGCTTTGTGAGTTGTCTTCTTTCTAGCTGGTTTTAGCTTCTTTTTTTTTGTCTGATTTGTGAGTACCCTTTTGGCCATCTGTTTGGTTACTGAGAAAACAGCTGAAACCCATGAGAAAGTTCAATTTTTACTGGTCCCTATTGTTTATTGTTAATGTTTTGGCTCGATCTGTTGTTTTTGGAAGGTAGGAAAACGGAATTTTGAATTTTTCTGGGTTTCGTGAATTTTGAATCTCGAGATTTTTATAACAGTAAAGTATATTTTGTATGTTTTTTTAATCAAAGAAATTTGAATCTGAATGGATCATTGTGTAAAAGGTTGAGATCTTGAGTCCTAGATTTTCAGATTTGCTTCAGACTTAATATTTTGCATGTGGTTGCAGTGTGTGCTATCATTACATTTTTAGTTTGAATTTTTAATTGTTTTTAAAAATTATTACTATTTATCTAGTGATTCATCCAGATCTTATCTTGTTAAGGATTATGCTTAATTTCAAATTTTGAAGAGGAAGAAAGCTGCAAAAGTGGTTTAGGATTATATGTAAGATCTAATCTTGATGATAGAAGGCTGGTCATTCTGGTTTATCAAACTGGGTTTTCTCATGAAGCATGAACTACGAAAGCTTTAAGATTCATACCATTACTATCAATATTTAAGATTGTAAGGAACATCCTCGTCATAGATCTCCATATGCAGTAATTTAGCCCTCTAAATTTAGTTACTCAAGCCTTGATTTTTACCATTTGAGAAGGACTGTGCTTTGGCTATGGGCCCTTTGAAATTTATAACTGATCTAAACAGATGTTTCATAAATGCTAGACGTTTTTAAAAGCTCCGTTTCAGATGATTTATGTTTCTCCATGCATATTTGCAGGTTGCCAAAGACCCGTCTGGGCATGACATCAATGCGCTTCAGCAGCACATAGAGAACCTCCTAACTCCATCAACTCCACATTTCTTCAACACCCTTTACGATCCATACAGAGAAGGTGCAGACTTTGTCCGTGGATACCCTTTCAGTCTCCGTGAAGGAGCTGAGACAGCTGTCTCTCATGGCCTCTGGCTCAACATCCCTGACTATGATGCCCCGACCCAGCTCGTCAAGCCCCGGGAGAGAAACACCAGGTATGAAGAGTTGAAGATTAAGATACCTCCTAATTGTATCCTTTTATTTCCATTCAATAGTTTTAACATGATCTTGATACAGGTATGTTGATGCTGTTATGACAATTCCTAAGTCAACTTTGTTCCCTATGTGCGGTATGAACCTTGCATTCAACCGTGAGCTGATCGGGCCTGCCATGTACTTCGGGCTCATGGGTGATGGTCAGCCCATTGGGCGCTACGATGACATGTGGGCTGGCTGGTGCATGAAGGTCCTCGTCTCTTTGTCCTCTGTTTTGCAAAGTTGCGATCTTTGTTATGTTAACATTACTAAACGAATCTTTTACTTTTGTAGGTCATCTGCGACCATATGGGATGGGGAGTGAAGACGGGCCTGCCCTACATATGGCACAGCAAGGCGAGCAACCCGTTTGTGAACCTGAAAAAGGAGTATAAAGGTATCTACTGGCAAGAAGAGATCATCCCGTTCTTCCAATCCGCTACCCTTCCTAAGGACTGCACCACCGTGCAAAAATGCTACCTCGAGCTCTCCAAGCAGGTGAAGGATAAGCTCGGGAAGGTCGACCCCTACTTTGTGAAGCTCGCTGATGCCATGGTTACATGGATCGAAGCTTGGGACGAGCTCAACTCCGGGGAAGGAAAGGCCGTTGGCAATGGAAAGGCTGTTGAGGTGAAGGCAGCAAAGTAGAAGAAGCTTCATAGTTGGTAGAACAATTGTTTGCTTATTTTTGCACCTTATTTATTGTAGTTTCGGTTGAGACTTCAGTATCGGTTATTGAGTTTTAGTCTTTAATAGAAGCATCTATTTTTAGAGTTTGAATTATGGTTTGCATTGTCATGACAAGCTGTGTCCTCATTGCTTGATTCAGCACTTGAAATTTAAAGTTCGTCGGTGGAAAAGGTTAAGCGGAAATTTCGCAGAAACCATATGGGTCCCATTGGAATCTTTGGATTCTCTTTATTTCGAGTTAGATTTTAAACTCGGAGTCCATTGTTGTGGGGCCTATGTACGTTTATGTTGGTTCAGTTCTAAGTTTTGTGTCACGACTCACAAGCATCGATCTCAAGATATGGTTTCGTGTGCCATTTATGTATGACAAAGTTCAATTTTGTCGGACAAAAATTAGTTGCATTGATTGCCACAGCTGGAGTTTGAGACAATGAATTTATATGATTCATGAAGTTGTTGGGTATGGTGTCTATAAATCAAAGTATAGTACAGGTCATTCAAATCACCGACAGACCCCTGGCCCGGGCTAACATAAACTCCGCTTATGTCATCGTCTAATTCGCAATATCGACTAAGGATTCGACTTGGGGATAGACTAATTAGGCTACTCGCCTGATCAAGTCCCTTGCACCCAATCAAACCCTTTTGTAGGAAACGACTAATGACTCTGGTCGACCCGATCAACAAATTGCCGAGTTTTGGGGAATCGACTAACGCAGTGGCTGCTCTTATATATTAAGTAAACAGTGAAATCACAAGCAAGACGTGAAGAATATTGTAAAACAAGCAGTCTAGGACTTTCAGTTTTGTTGATGATTGAAGTAGCCTATCTAACCAAAATGGGTTGCTATATACATCTGTACGTTGTGATCAGCATCTCCTTGACGAGCTCATATCTATTTACCAAGCTCACAAACTGGATCATAATTGAATGAAAGGAACTAATTTTCAAGCATTCTTTTGGGAGCAAGTGTAAACCAGCAACTGACCTCCATTACCAGCTACAGCCAAAACACCAGGAGCCGAATCGTCCGTAGCAATACATGAAACACTGCCACCTAACATAGACAAGAAAATATTCATATAATTTGGAACCGGCGAGTTGAATCAAATTGTCAACTTGACCACATCTCACTCGGCAACTAATATTTAACTAAATATGTACTATGAATGGAATATGAATACATAAGCTGCTAGAGAAGGGCCTTATGTCATAGTAGTTTTGTGGACTGGAGGATCTACTAAAACAATATGTATTGGATGATAAGCATAACTATTTAGATAAGCAAACAAGACAGAAATTGAAGTCTTATAACCATGGCTAAAGCATACCTTTGAAATCATGCAGAGTCCTAAGTTTATTTCCTGTGGCCGTCTCCCACATGTACACCAGTCCGTCACTTGTTCCCATGATGCCCTGTCCCATTGATGCACCAACTGTAGCGGCCCTGCACAATCACGCAACTTTGTGTTAACACCTGATACTGAGAAGAGTGTAATAAGTTCTCTGTATTCAGACAAGTTTATCTATAATGCCAGTGATGCTAATGCATGCAATTTATTGAGGGACTACCTGTTCCTCGTATTCAGAAATGGATTTTTTATTACCTTAATTAAGGAGCAGTACTTGTATTAGCGGACTACTAGTAAAGCATATAACAGCAAACTGAACCATGCTCTTAGTACGAAGTGAAATCCTATATGCATTTCCATCAAGTGTGTGACAATGTGAAGAAGGTAGAGCACCTTGTATCCAATGCACTTCCAAAAATCACCATCTTTTTTGCCAATAGAGCTAACCTCCACCAACCTAATGAGTTCTTTTGAGAATCATTTGAGGTATTGTCATGTTCAACATCAGTATCAAGGACAGTTGACACAAGAAGCCAGACTGCAATATCTTCCCCATCTAAGGGAAGAAAGGATTTTTCCTCAGTGTGCTCCAAGAACCTCATTCTTGTTGCTGTAATTCTGTCGATGTGCTCCTCAGTACCAGAGTGCTTTAAAAAATCATCTTTCCTCTGCCAACTGAACACGGTGATTGGTATGAATTGATATACTGAAGTGGTTGGAGCAGAGAACCTTGACAACAAGATCCGTTGCGAAATATCCCTGACAATTTAGTTATTACATTATGAGGCAAAATGAAACATATTCTTTTCTCTCTTTTCCTTAATAGATTTTCACACGCTCAAAAAGATAATAAAAATATGGAATCTCATCAAACAATCTACTATATGCATATCTGAGTGTTGATAGACATACCATATACTAAATTCTCCAAAACCATCATGGCCAACAATGAGAGCAGCACACTTGGGAATTCTCTTCAGCTCCACTATGCAAGGAGGTGTGCAATCATTAGCTGGGATAACAAATTCCTCTATCTGTGCACTGAAAATGGTGAATTTAGAAACCAAACGTAAGTCATTGTTTTTTCTTCCGGAATAGAGTTACATAAGGGACACAATCTTTAATGAAGCAATAAACACTACATCATAGTCCATCAGATCTTGACAAATACATGTTACCCAAAGAAGAAGAAACAAATGAAAACTAGGCAGAGTGCAGTTCTAATAACAACACACACGCACACCTTGAAATCAAGTTCAGCGAGCTACAAAGTTCAGGGAGCAGTGGACATTAATGTATTGGTACATGAATCCAATCCCATAGACAAATTCATGTCAACGAGACTGAAGAATGAAATAGCAAGGGAGTTTGATGGTTTCTAAACAATTTATTTTATTTTATTGCATGCATGCATGCAATCTATATTATTCACGACTAATTAAGGGTGTTACATTTTTGTTGTCCAATTTCAGATCATGAAAACAAGAAAGCAACAGAATCTCTACAAACTAGGAAATTAAATGTCAGTTAAACAAATTACAAGATGAACAGTAGAAGTAAAGCCTTAAAAACACACAGAAAGCAAAACAAAGTAAAATATATAAATAATTCTTATAAGATTCACCTCCATGTGGAATTCATGGCCCAGAGATGCAGTCTCCCACTCTCTCCAACAGCAATCAGGTGGTTGGGCTCACAAACCAATATACATTGAACACCTTCAAATGTTTTAAGTTTTGTCACAACTGAGACATAACCAAGGTTTACTTGTACAATATTTACTGAGTTCTCCTTGAAACATGCTGATGTACATGTGGAGCACAAACAGTCCATTCTGCCTTCCCTAAGGAAATACACAGGAAATTACAAACTACAACTTTTAACTTCAAACATGAAAGCACTTTCTTCTTTATTTTACATCAAACCTGCAATAAGGTGCTTTTATGGTGTCAAGTAAAACAAGACACTGTCCATCTGGAGTGAACTGAAAACTTGATCTTTCCACAGCAGTCTAATGAATAACATAAATGTCAAAAAACAAAAGACAGAGTGAGCAGGCAAGGGTTCCAAGTGAAGGAATCTATAGGAAAATCAAGAGGACCAGAAGGAAAATCAGAACTTACTTCTCTACCGAAGTTGCATTTAGGAATTGGAAACCTAACTGGTGCATGACCAGCAATAGAAGGGCATCCTCTAGTTGGTTCTTTGATTTTGACCCTGTACATGAACAGCATCCTTTCTGTATCGACCGATATGCCACATATAACACAAATGTAGACTGCAGGGCCTCTTACACTAACTAATAGAGATGTAACAGGCACCAGATGTGAATAACATCCAACAAGCTCAACATAGCCCTCTAAGTCATTATCAAGTTCCATATCTACGTGAGAATTAAAATCTGGCCCAGCTTCAACTTCCTTGATACAAGATGTGTTCTCACCCATGCTTGTCCCCTGTTCCAGAGATGATAAGGAACACTGTAATTCTTCTTGGTTTTTCTGCCCAACCAGCTCCTCCACAAAATGAACTTGAGATTTTTCTACATGTGGTGCAGTTGGATACATGATGTCTGAGGTATCCTCATCCTTGGAGGAATAACCGAAAGACTGATTCTGACATAACCCTTGAACATTGTTTAATACTCCAACGGGTTTCATATTTGTGATCTCTGTGTGCAGACCCTGAGAGCCCATCCCATGCCTACCTTCAGTACTTAATAAATCATTGTTGTGTTGCTTGTCATCAGATCTTATTTGATTAGTACCTGCGGCAAGCAGAGTTTTTGTGGCAGTACCATCTCCAGAGTTTCTGCATACTATACTTTCTGAGAGTGGACAATCATAGTTTTGCTTTGAGTGAGTCTTTTTCAAAATTCTTTTTCTGGTATATACTCTATGTTGGGCTTGACTCGGGGACATATTCTGAGTTTCAGCATTCCCAATTTTAGCATTGCTTTCCTTCTTTGATACTTGCAAGGAACCCAATATGCCTCTTACATTTGTGTCACTTGTCTCTGACGCTGTAAAAATCAACTGGAATTTTAGTTCATTGAAATTTCATAAGAATTAAAGGTTCCTATTCACACACAATCCTGAAATTGCAACAGTGTAGTGGAGTTTTTATCTTGAAATGATTTAATGTTGAGAAGAATTCATTAAAAAAATGTTCAAGAGATGATAATGAATGAGGTCTGAGCATGTTGTGATATAATAGATTCCAGACTGCTCAGATTGACATGCACAAAATGGTTTCCAAGTCTGTATTTCTCCACTTTCCAGAGGCATAAACTAACCTGAACTCATTGCACAGATTAAATTGATCAAGATAATTAGGTAACTCCTAATATAAGAGGTTTGAAAATGAAATTTAGAGAGAGAATACTATTTAGTTCAGTAACTATACCTTCAGCACAATCAGGTTCAGTCTTGGTGTATTTTCCGTTGGAATGAAATTCACCTCCTGCAGAGTTTTTATCCATACTTGAACAAACATCCTTTATATCAGAAGACTTGGGTATGTAAACAAGACTTTCATCGGGATTTTCTTTTAGTTTAATATCAATTTCATTGTAACAACAGATATCTTTGCTCCTGTTGGTTTCATCCGGACAAATAGATTCATTCTGCATGTAACCAAGAAGCTGTGAATATTGGTAAGACATGTCTCTCACAACATAACTTCATCTTCAATTATATCAGGTCTTACCTGGTTATCTGCCCGACTTCCACATTGAGTATCCTCATAGCTATCAGGGACAACCAACTTGGTCTCTACTAAATTTTGGGCCACTCCTACAATGTCTGTACTTCGTGTATGCATCTCCGCCTCCTTCTGAACTTGGGCTTTCTCAGTAAGCATGCGAGCTGCAAATTTTATTAGGTGGACAATAAATCAATTACAAAAAAAAAAAGGATGCCACAATATATTCAAACCTGTGTAAAAAGGAACGAAAGCATGCTACAAACTAGTAATAAAATGGGATTCCGAAATCAACATACAAGGAGATGGAAAATCCAAAATGTCGCCAGTTTCATTCATCCCTTCCCGAGAGTTCACATGGCTAGTCATAGTTTCAGATGAACCAATAGTTGCTTTTTTCTTCCTTGAGGTTTTTTTCAGTAATGGAATTGCTTGTGGAAGCAGCAATGTCATCATTGACTTTGCCATTTCATCAGCAACAGATTCAGAACTCTCATTTGAATTAGGTGCCCTCATGTCCTGTTCAGGATGTGGTTCAGTTATCAACTCCCCAGAAACGAGCTTCCCAGATGCTGAGATTCCATCTTTCAAGTTACTGTTATTTCTTCTATCCAAAGCGCTCAGAGCATATTTGTATACATTATCTACACTGAATCGATGTCAATAAGACCGAGACAAAATGAAGATACCTTCAAAAAAACTGGCAAGATTTTAGCAGTCATATTGAACTCATTCAGCCTAAAACACTGAATGATTAAGAAATACCTTGAGTAATATCTAAGGTATCAGGTGCATAAAGATCAACATCATCAATGCCTATAGAGTCTTTTGTAACTAGTGCATCATCATTTTTATCTTCTGTTTCCATTGCAAAAGGGAACTCTCCTACTTCGGCAACTTGTGACCTACCAAGCTGTGAGAAAAATGGGAATCTCTCATGCTCTAAAAATTGGTGATAGAACAATACACTGACCTACAATTGAGGAAAAAACTGAAACTGTAGCTGAACAGTCATAAATAACTCTCAGTTGGTATAATTGTGCATATTACGGGAATGTGTCTAATACTTGAAGAGGTGTGCTTACTAATTTGTCTGCAGATGAATCATTCTCTTTTCCCGATGATTTACTAATTTCATAACTCTCTTCTTGCACAAGAACAACTTCCTGACCAGGATGGTCATGGAAATCATTAGGAGCCAGTAGCACACAATCTTCAGCTAGAGCATGGCTATTTTCTTCTTCAGCTACAAATTTTTATACCACCGTTAGTTTCAAAGCTCCAGGTCATTTCTATATGTCAATACTCTTCTTTTGAAGCAGAGGGTGGAATCAAACTTAAGCAACTACTATTCTTCTTACCCTGTAAAGAATTTGAAGCACCAACATTATCTGACAGGTGTTCAGGTCGAGGCTTCTTTGGAGCACCCTCACCAGTTGACTTTGAATTTATTCTTTCAGACCTCTTACTTCTTTTCCTTTTGATCTCTGGCTTTATCAAGCATGGTAGTAAAACAGGATATATACATGTATCTGAGCATTGACTACCAGTCTCAGATCGTGAAGACTCATTACAGGTGGTAGAAGCAAACATACCCGATTCAGCTGTTCCATCAATATTTGCCACAAGTTCTCTAAGTAACCGCTGGACTAATGGATTTTTGAAACCAAAAAACTGCAAATCAAATAAAACAAAATTACATCTATGGGACTATGACAATGACAAACCTAGACTTACTGTCTCGTAGATTCATGATAGATAAAACAAAATTAAACACAACTATCATGTCAATATATGATCACAACACATCACTAATTATCCAGAAATGACTATTCACACTAGTTCTCATGCTTCTATTAGTATAATCATTACCAGATAAGAACTTGACAAAATTGGACCAACAGTAAATTGCAGAAAGGAACCAAAGAAGCCTACCTCAACACCGTCAATTTTACAGGACAGCCTCTTGCCGGGCCAATTGCGAGGGAAGCCTTTCTTCTGAAAATTGTCCCACGCGATGTCCGGTGTCTGGCCAGAACACGAACGTCCGTCCTTGGCTGTAATCTGCACAGTCCCTCCGTTCTATCACAAAAATGTCACAAATCACAACTTATTTCAAAAAATGTAAAATCAAACGAACCACAAACAGCGGTCCTTTAGGTCCTTCGCGGATCTCCATCTTGTGCGAGCCGCCATTGTGAGCGCGAACGGCCTGGTAGCCGACGGGATACGGATACCGATCCTTTCCCTGAAAATGAGAAAAATGAAGAACCGAACTGAGATTTCCGGTGACATGAGTGGCGGACGATGGAGGAGAAAGAGAAAATAAGTTTCGATTCGATTCGAACCCTAGAGGAGCTCCAGTACTTCTTGTCCCATGGTCCCTTGTAGAGAGATCCGATAGAGGTGATCTCGAGGTCGTCCGCTCTGTAATCTCCGTTCGACTTCACCATCGGATGAAGAAGAAGCAGTGTTGTGATTTGGGGAAAAGTCTAGCAGAAGAGCTAGCGAGCGATATAGTGACAGTGTCTGTTTTTATTTTATGGCGGGAATTGAAATTCTGATTTTATTCTTCCCTCTGAAAATTGAGTGCTATAGATACCCGCCTGTCACATTAGATGCGTGACTGTAATATAATCAAAGATTGTTCAGCCCAGGCCCAACTCTTGTGTTTTGGATGGTGGATAAAAATATTCTAAATTTTACATATTTTCCAATTTATCATCTTAAACAATTTATTTTTGTAAAAAATATATTGAAGTATCATTTGCTGACTGAAACTTGTTGCCATCAAGGTTTTAAGTTGTTAACTGCAATTCCATTTCCTGTTTTAATGAAGCATACACAAGTATTCCAAACATATCTTGCCTTCAAGGTTTCAAAATGTTGTACTCGTGAAGCATTTCAGAAAAGCTACCTGTCCTCAAAGCTAAAAATTCTATTAAAAAAACACACTTAATAAACCAGCCATTTGGTCACAGACCAAAACTTAAACACAAATCAATCCCAGAACAAAGCTTTAGATTACAAAAATAATCCATATCATGAACATAACAAAATTATCTGATAATTGCAAGGAAAAAGGAAAGTAAAGGTGTTCTACTTCTGGTTTTGGTTATTAGCCTTATTGGAAAGGAACGAGATGCTACCATAGGTCGTATCTAAAGTTTCTTCTACCCTCTATCAGCAACGGACTTAGTATAAACTGTCTTCAACTAACTTCATGTAACCTGCACCAACAGAACGACATGGCTATCGATCCTCAGTAACATTAAAACAATCTACATTCATTTCTCTAAAGCACAATATACGCACTGCAAGTCAAAGTCCAATGCATTAAAAATCATTAAATGGATCTACAATAGGGGTATGAATACATTTACATACCTTGTCATTCACACCCATGTCCCTTGCGTGGTCAGGAAGCGAGAGAAGTCCTCATTTTCATGCTTCATTGGCTTGGAGCTTCTCTGTTGCTCAACTCTCTGAAGACGTGATGACAACTGGAGCAAATCAACAGTAGTTCCACGTTCAGGAGAGAACCAATGCTGGGAATTTGGAAAACCCGAGCCAGCATTTGGAAAACCCAAGCCATGAACAATCCCATGAGGAAGCATCATGGAGCTCATCTGATCAGCATCAGTAGGGTTTGTCACGGAGGAATATAACTCATTTGCTGCAATTATTTCAGAAACTTGGCCACCAACATGATTTGCATGCATGGTAATCGCTGCTGGGTAGCTTGAGAGATCTTTGGACTGAGTTGACAGAAGAGAGAGAGCACAACTAGAGCTCGAGGTCCCTGACAGTTCTTGAACATTTGATGCTGTATCAAGAGAAACCCCGGAACAATTTTGTTGCCCAATGCCACAAAAATGAGGGAAGGATTTTGCATGCAGCTGCCTGTTCATTGTAGCTTGAGAGATCCGACCAGATTCACCATATTTACCGGGGTAGAGAACAAATGGTGATCTCTTTGGCGAAGAGGTTGCCACAAACCTTGTCCCTGCCAAACCCAAACAATGTTAGACATTATGGGTTTCATGTGAAATCTCAGTCCTATATAAATGATAAGCTCAGTCAACAAAACTATGTGCTACCTACATATATTTTTCTATCCACATTAGAGGGCAAGAAGTTACCTCGTACTGATTGAAGCAACTTACAAGGTTTGCCAGAGAAGGAATCTGACTGAGGCTTCTTTCGCCGCTCATTATGGTAAGCTAAACGCTTTCGGCAGCTACGCTTACCATCATCAAACTCAACCAACAAATGAAACCTGATTAACCAAGAGATATCACAGTTCATACAGTTAATAACAACACAGTACTTGAACCACAACGATATGAGTAATGATCAATGCAACTTATCAACATTATAAAGAGGAAGGCGGTAAAAATGTTGCAATAACAGGCAAAGGAAAGCAGATCAAAGTTAAAATCCTAAGAGTTACCAACCTGCTACACTGCTGACAAAACCTCTGCTCCATGCCATTGACAATAATTCTAGCAGTTTTTGAGTGAACATCACAAACTTTGTGCTTCTTGTAGTAGTCCCTGGAGGAGCTAAGATCCACTTTGCAACCTTGGACTTGGCATGATGGTGAACTTGTAGTACGAGCTCTCTTTGCCACCATAGCTGAACCTCCAGAAGCTAGCACTGACCTCACTTTAGTGATTCTGCTATTAGGGCCATCACAATCAGCCAACCTCCCTAGCTTCAAATCAACCAACCAGGAATC
The DNA here is from genome assembly GCA_036897725.1 of Erodium texanum. Classification (NCBI taxonomy): domain Eukaryota; kingdom Viridiplantae; phylum Streptophyta; class Magnoliopsida; order Geraniales; family Geraniaceae; genus Erodium; species Erodium texanum. Next base: position 2,882 of record JAYMSW010001098.1, on the reverse strand, counting down.
ATCATGGCTATTACGTTCCTTGACATAACTAGAAAGCTTCGACCCAGATTGGACTTCTCCGAAAGAGGAATTAGGAGTAAGCATAGTAGGAGAAGCTTTACTAGAATCATTACCAAGCTCACCACCATATGCCTCCAAGGGCTGGTTACAGTGGATAGGCTTTCTCATGATGTCAGTGAAGCCCAAATCAATAAACTCCACACTTTCAGCTACTACCTTATCAGACACTAGACCAGTGTTTTCAAAACTGTAATAAGGTTTTGTTTCCCATTCCATTAAGGCATTTCCATTTCTTGCAAAAGCATCAAATGGCAAATCCATTTCATCAGAAAACAGAAGGCCCTTCCCAATCCCATCTGAACCAAAGCTCCAAGGTTCCATCACCAGAACAGAATTGAAAGCAAAAAAAGCTACAGGAAAGGTTTAGAACTGCACATCAATATCAAGAGAATAGCATTTAGCAATCTTCCAAGACTTCTATCAAAAACCCAGAAGAAAGCTATAGCCTTTTCTTATATATCTGAACAAAAATGGAAGAACAAGCATACCAGAAACACATAAAGGGTCCATTCCTAAAAACAGATAAGATTGCTAAGAAATTGATAAATACCCACAAATTCACAGCCCAAAACTGAAGAACCAACCATTACTTAACACCCAGTGAACAATGGTAGAGATGCTATTTCTTTCACAACAAATAACACGAACACGCAAAAACTTCAAATCACCATTCCTCTTTTCCTCATTTATCTCAGAAGCCAAACAGACGCTCGGTTTATACCACTGGCACGACCACAAAAAGGAAACAAAACAAAAATCAAAATCTCAACCAATTAAAGAAGATTCAACCCAGATAACAGAACCAAAAATGCCATGAAATCGTAGAAAACAAGAAACGGGTCGGCTAAAAGAAACCAGGGTCAGGCTTCAAGGTACATAGTTTCCTTCCATTTTCCTACCGTTTCACGGAAACCAAACAGAAGATAATGAGAAGAAAAAAATAGCCTAGATAGAGAAGAAAGAATGGTGATTTTTTTTTTCTTGCTTACCAGAGGGAGAGAGCAGTTGGAGAGAGAGAGAGGGTGCATTTGTTCTTGTATTTTAATCTGACAAATGTAGAGAGGTCGAAGACGATACAGTGTGAGTCAACATGAATTCCACTACTATTGCACTCTCCAGCTCGAAGGCATGCCACGTTTTTCTTTTGTCGCTTTTTGGTGTGTGCTAAATTACCATTTTGGACATACATTCTCTTATTATTACCGGAACACACACGAGAATAGGACAAGACTCTCATATTGCAAAGGTGAAATGATCCTTGAGTGACACATGTATATGCTGGTGAGTCACCACGTGTATTTATTGTAATCGAGAGAGAAAATAAGAAAAATCATCAAATTGTGGTCTACTGAAAAAGAACATTTGATGTATGATTGGGCCAGCTTATATAACATAGGGTGTTGCTGAAGATAATGGGCTAAAACCTGGCCCATAATGTACAGAAAATGGGCTTGGTGGGCCTGTTGTATGTGTACATTGATCTTGCAATGAAGATAATTCATAAGGCTTTTGGGTGTGCAACAAATAGTAATTTGAAACGTTGTTTCAGAAAATTATATGAATGTTTTGTATAAATATTGTGTATCATTTAATTACCGTACATCATGTAGACACTACAAATTTCTGAGGTCAGTATATTTTAAAGCATAGCTTGCATACTAATAATCACAGCAAGCGATCAAACGCATTATGGAATAATTCAAGACATAATTATGCACAAAAATACTATTGTTGGGACTCAAACCATAATCTCATGGGCCTAAATTTACGTACTTGACCAATTAAACAAACAAGCTAAATACATTTGACCGAAATAAGAAAATAATAGATGGTGTATATTAAAATTAGAGAGGTATTTACTTTATGTAACAATAAATACGAACTTATCTTTTTAAAATAAATATAATTTCGATGATTTTAATTCTAAAATACCGTGCTGATAAAATAGTTGGCGATGAGGATTAGTGTCACCTCATCATTTTTCATGGCAAATGAAAAGTTTTTACAACTAATAATGTTTTAAGACAAACCAAATCGATTTGTAGTTTGTAACGAGAAAAATGAACCGATTTTCCAGGCAACCAAACAGGAAAAAAAAACATTCTTGACTATGTACGGACACACCAAGCAACAAAACCAAATAAACATCAACAGTACTGACAAGATAAGAAAGCAAAACTCAAGAACACAATTTCGGAGAAGAGCTCATGATCATCAACAACTGCAGATACATACAGTAAGTCGAAACAGCACCGTAATGATTAAATTTGATGAATTTAAGGCCCGCTAGCCGAAATCGGAACTCCTCTGTTGATGTTGTCGGGTCGGGTTGTCTCGTAGACCGGAAAGCCGGTCGAGAAATCGCCCAAATCGTAGTTCGGTAGCTCGAACAGATCCGAGCTCGAGTCGCTCTCTGCACCCTCGTCGTAATTGTCTTTAAAAACCTGGTTTCGATCTTTACCCACCGAAAAGGTCTGATCTTTTCGATCCGAATCATCGTATTTGTTGCTCTTATCGGACAACCCGTTTTGGAATCTGAAATTCTCGCGATCTAGAAAGGAAAAATCTGGGTTTCTTATGGTTTCGTGTCCGTTGCAGTTGACGGATTGTTTGTGGCCGGAGAGGCTGCGGAGGTCGTTTTTGGTCGGCGCGTGGGTGTAGGCCGGTGGAGGGGTACGGAATCCGGAGTTCTTGGAGGAAACAGAGGAAACGGACGAGGATTGCTTGTCGGAAATGTGGGTGCGGTTGTTGTCTGAATTTGTGCTGCTGCTGAAGCTGAAATGGCTAAAGCTGGTCCCCCGCCTCCTCCCGGCCGCCCCCGA
>JAYMSW010001097.1:0-17970 GCA_036897725.1 Erodium texanum | reverse complement strand
TGATCCATCTGCACCGATGAAGCGCGGGTCTAGGCATGCTGCTCCAATACCGTTGCAGTTTGGCTTTCGGTCTGTAACATTGGACAACACAAAAACCTGTAAGTATGTATGAAAAATACCTTCAAAGCTTAATAAGCATTGTGAAGCTCACTAGGGTTGGTCTAATGGTTAAATGATGAGCATATTGAAGAACAGAAATGGACTTACTTTTGCATTCAGCCTTGCAAACGGGCGAGTTGCAGTTGACATAACAAACTTTAGCTTTGGGGTCTTTCAGTTTAGTTGAAGGGCACTCCGGTGGGCAAGTTACGGGCTTTAGAAAGCATTTGCTCCTCCGTTGAGTGCAGGTCAGCTTCTCTGCTGCATCTGTCTGTATCATGACCGATACAAACACCAGCAAGACGATGATTAGGACATTGTTGTTGAACATCTTCATTTTTCTGTCAAGAATGGCTTAGGATGCTAGAAAACAAGTTGTTGTAGAGTTTCTTGAGTCCTCTGCGCTTTATATAATGATTAACAAGTGGGATTTAGTTAACATCTATTCCTTCCGAGCTTGTGCATTACTCTAAATCTAAGAACTTGATTCAAAAGCTGCAAGAACATGGGGTTGATTGGAGCTATTAAATGCTTTGTCTGGATCTAATCTTTGGTCGACGCTTACAAATTCAGGAAAGCCCGTGATAAGGTACAAAAATGACAACCAAAGCTTGCTTGTTTATTTGTTCAAACACTTAAACTTGAGTCTATGAGAACAGGGTTCAAGTTCTAGCAAGGATATATGTGAAGTTTTTTCTTCCATATCGGTTGGACTTCTTTTGTCTTTTCTATTTAATTTTGGTTGGGTCTTTTTGATATGTCACCAACTCTTATCGAATCGAGTCAAGCAGTAAAAATATATCTTTATTTTGTATAAGATGTGTCTTAAGCCCACATCTTAGTACATTTCAATACTTATTGCTAAAAAAATAAGTACTAAAACAACTATTCTTGATTTTACCTTGTGATTATAGTAAAGGGTTCGAGTTCTTGCAAATGATTGGTTAACTTTCGCTTATAGCATACTTTCCTTGCGTAGGAACGTAGAATCACATGTTGTCTTTTGTAGTTGGTCTTTGTTTATAGTTTCTTTCATTCTTGCACAATAGATTATAAACAAATCGCGATCTTTAGCTTTGTTCTTGGATTTAGACATTGGCGGCTCCACCGACTAAGTCGTCTCTCAATTTGCAACTATTTTACGTTTGATTTGTCTAAGCTTGTGTTTGGATCCAACATTTCCCGGGAAAATGTTCGTGGTTCTTGAGTGCTGAAGGACAGGATGTGACCTTATTGTTTACTCATCCTCTTCACGATCTTTGAATATACTTTGGTGTTAATGAAACAAGCAGCATATAGATTTTGTGTATGTATTCTATACGTATGCCATGTGTCAGCGTAGGATTCGCTAAAAGATGTGGGTAAGATTGGAGGAAGTCCATGGCTGCTGGACCTAACTAGGTGTTTCACGGTCGTGTCAAGGATTATAATGAAAATCAACTAGAATCAGTCAGTCCGGTCATAATCGGTAACTGACTAAGCTTGTAGTAAGTCCATAACGGCGAGACTTGACTAGGGTGTTTCACGATCATGTCAAGATTATAATGAAAATCAACTAGAATCAGTCAGCTCGGTCATAACTAGTAACTGACCGAGTTTGTAGTAAGTCCATAGCGGTCATACCTGACTAGGGTGTTCCACAGTCATGTCAAGGATTATAATGAAAATCAACTAGAATCAATCAGCCCGGTCATAACCAGTAACTGACTGAGCTTGTAGTAAGTCCATAGCGGCAGGACCTAAATAGGTGTTTCACAGTCATGTCAAGGATTATAATGAAAACCAACTGGAATAAGTCAACCCGGCCATAACCAGTAGCTGACTGAGCTTGTAGTAAGTCCATAGCAACCGGACTTGACTAGGTGTTTCACGGTCATGTCAAGGATTATAATGAAAATCAACTAGAATTAGCAGCTGACTGGTAAAATCTCCGGTTAAAAACCGATAAAATAATATACTCTAGTGTTAGAAAAATAAGAACCGAAGTTGTCGGTTTTGTTTTGAGAGGGGTACCAATTAACCAACAATGACCATCCTTACCTGACTCATGACAGGAATGGTAAAGGAGCTATCCATCATTTGCTACATACAATGTCTCTGTATGAACAGAAAATACGTATATAGATCAAGTTTTGATATCATATTAAATCTCGATTAACACGATAATATAAATAGATAAATAAATATCTTCCTATGTTGATGGGGTTATGAAATGGTCCACGTCTCACCTTCTATTTGCCTTTATCTACCTCTACGAGTTCCAATCCAAAGCAGATCAAATAATCAAAGGTAACCTTGGAAAGGAAACATATCATGGTATCAATTCTAAACTTGTCCTATCCAAGACAAGAAAAGATTCGATCTTGTCCTTTTGGTAACGTTCTGATTCTGATTTCCTTTACAAATCCATCCTCTCTGAATCCATTTTGGTTGGAAAATTAGATTTCAGACAGATTTGAAACTATGGTACAAGAGGTCAAGACTCAAACAAAGGTTGGTGTCGGAATTGAAGCCTTGTGGAAGGCTTTGTCCGAAGATCTGAGGTTCATAGCTCCAAAAGTTCTCCCAAATTTGGTCGAAAAGATTGAAGTGGTCGAAGGCGATGGCGGCCTCGGGACACTCCTACTCCTCACCTTCGGCCTTGGTAAGTCCCCGTCCGTTCAATCCTTATACCCGCAGTTATTACTGATAAAAAAAAATGTATGAATCTGTCATGTCATTTATTGCACGAATTTTTAGTTGACGTGACATGTTAGGTAACGTTTTCTTTTTCTGGGGAAAATTGTTAGGCGTACCTACAATGAGTTACCAGAAGGAAAAGATCGTGGAGCTCGACGAGTCTAGCCATCAAATCGCGCTACAAGTGCTTGAAGGAGGCCATCTGGATCACGGGTTTTCATCGTATAAAACGAGTTTTAAGTTATCTGTAAGCGGAGAGCACGAAACTGTTGTTGATATTATAGTGACATATGAAGCTGAAAATGGAGACACTATCATGCCTTCCGAGACAACTAAGTCCTCTCTAGCTCTGATAAAGAGCTTGGAGACTTACTTGTTAAGTACTTCCTAAATGTAATTTCTCCTCAATGACATAATAAATCGTGTTGGTTTCGATCGAGTATTTGACAAACATCTCAGTTTAAATGTACGTATTATGTCTCGAATCTGATAAGATCTGATGTCTATAATTTAAGAAAACAATGATTTTTCAATGATTGAATAGATATTCATAACCAATGGTCGGTCAAGATACCATGTTTCACCTCGAGCCAGACATAAAAAAATATTTTTGATATATTTAATTAAGAAATATTAATTTTTAATACTTGGAATTTAAACTCATTGACCTCACATGTGAATACAAAAATGGCGGCCTTATCCTGCTCTCCTCTGCGAGCTTACCCTACGCACTCTCTTCGGGTTCCGAGAGCCACACTCACAGTTGGTTCGAGCTCTAGAGTCTCACTCCATCTTCGCCATCATCAAGACAACCCTTTTGCTCCAGAGGTACAGTGCTTCTGAGATTTTTGCTGTGTTTGGTCGCTGAGAAAAATGTAGGAAATGATAAGAAAGCTCCAAGCTTTGTGGGATTGTGTGTTTGGAAATCTTATCTGGTTGACTTATCTGTGTTAGACTTGGAAACCCAATTTGTGTAATTGGAAATTGCACTTGCCCTTTTCTTCAATTCACAGAATTAGGAGCAGCTGAAAACTTGATTGTGTGAGAAAATGTTCTGAGAAGGGGAATTTGGGTTGGTGTGTTTGGTCGCCTAGAAAATGTAGGAAATGGTAAGAAAGTTTCAAGCTTTATGTGTGTGTGTTTGGAAATCTTAGCTGGTTGACTTCTCTGATGCTAAAACTTGAAAACCCATTTGTATAATTGGAAATTCCACTTGCCCTTTTCTTCAATTCTTAGAATCAGAAAAACTGAAATCTTGATTTTGTGAAATAATGTTGGGGTAAAGGAAACTTGAATCTCAAAGAATGGATGTGATTATGCATTGCAAGAACATGAATTTTAGAGTTGGGTATTGAATTTCATTAGGCTTTGAAGTACTAAATGGCCTACTATTGTTCTTTTCCTTAAGATATGTAGTGCTTAGGTGTTTGATTTCGTGAACAGGTTGTGGAAGCTGTAGACTCATTGTACTCAGAATTCAGAGCGGTAGACAATTTGGTTGCACGCAACACTGGCCGCGTGCTAAAAGCTTTTCAGAATGCTAGAGTTGGATCTCATGTAAGTCATGCATTATTTTGAAGGCATATTCTATCTGGAATTCGATATTAACACTTTCCCGGATCTCATTATGTCACTAGAATTATTTATATTACCTTAAGTTATTGTAAATGTCCAATAGTGTTAATGTTGATTTTTGTTGTCACTATAAATTATATTGATCAGCACTTTGGTGGATGCACTGGCTATGGTCATGAAGAAGCCGGTGGGCGTGCAGCACTTGATCAAGCATTTGCAGAAATTTTTGGGGCTGAATCCGCTATAGTCCGCTCACATGTTTGTCACATATACTCATACTGTATTTCTTGTTCATGGGTTATTTATGAGTACTTTGTTAATGCTCTTTTTTGCTTCTACACCTCCAGTTTTTCTCAGGTACTCATGCAATCACTTGTGTTTTGTTTGCTCTTTTGCGGCCCGGGGATGAGGTGAGCTATCGTTTTAGCGCCATCATCTCTTGAAACTTTACTCATGTAGTTCATAGGGAAAATCTTATTCAGCTAAACAAGGGTGTTTTTGTGATTCCACACCCAAAATTGACGAAATTGGGGTAAATTGAGACTGAAAAAACTTAGTAGTTGTCAGAAACTTTTTAAATTTAGAAGTAGTTGATTGAGAACGGTGCATACTAAAGGGTAGCTGAGTGAGATTTTCCCTAGTTAATGTTATGTAGTGATCATTGTGGCGCTTATTACCGGAAAATTGTTTATACTGATTTGTTTGTCAGCTTTTGGCAGTTGCCGGTCCTCCTTATGATACCTTAGAGGAAGTCATTGGGAAGAGGAAGTCTCAGGGAGGTTTGGGTTCCTTGCAAGATTTTGGAGTGAAATATCGAGAAGTTCCTGTATGTTACTTCTTACAACTAAGATTGCGATAAAAATCTTTTCAAAATTTACTTATTGATATTTTATTCAGCTTGCTGAGGATGGTGGACTCGACTGGGATGCTCTTAAGATTGCTGTGAAACCCGAAACGAGATGTGCACTCATACAGAGATCTTGTGGCTACTCATGGCGTAAGAGTTTGAGTGTAAATGAGATAGGGAAAGCAATAGAGATTGTCAAGGTAAATAATCTCTATAGCTTATCTTTAGACATCGACAACTAAATATCAAAATAGTAAATAATGTTGACTCTGAAGAAACCCATTGTCATCTTCATACACCGTTAATGTCTGTTTACATTTATACAGATGCAGAATCCTAATTGCTTGGTCATGGTAGACAATTGCTATGGGGAATTCGTGGAAAGCATTGAACCTCCGATGGTGGTACGTGATAAACCGATACGTGCTCCATTCAATTTTATCTTTCTGAATGATTGATGACTATACATCATTAATGGTGATCAGGGTGCAGATTTAATTGCCGGGAGTTTGATCAAGAATCCCGGGGGAACCATTGCTCCATGTGGTGGATATGTTGCGGGGAAGGAAAGATGGGTAAATGCAGCGGCTGCTCGTCTCTCTGCGCCTGGACTAGGAACAGATTGTGGCGCGACCCCTGGTGATGTTATGCGGGCTTTTTTCCAGGGGTTGTTCCTTTCGCCCCAAATGGTTGGAGAGGCAATCAAGGTATCGGGATCGATCTCCATGCTCTTAGGTCACGTTGCATTTTCATTCAGCACGATAAGACTAACATTTCTAGTCTTCCCTGTGTGAAGGGAGGCATGCTTGTAGCTGAAGTTATGGCCTCCAAAGGGTACAACGTGCAGCCACTTCCTCGTGTGCCTCGTCATGATACAGTACAGGTTTGTCTTCTTATGGTTCTCCTTTTGAAGAAACTAAAATGATAATTTAAAACCAGGCGCATATGCAGAAGTACAGTCCTGCTATGACCCACATACAGAAGAGACACGTGAAGGGAGTGTTGAGATATATACACACACATAACAAAAAGAAAGATTAAAGTGCTACTTATAAAGGCTAAGATCAAACCTGAATAATAAAGTTGACCTTTTAGTTGTGAGTCTGACCTGATATAAGTAGCCCGTTTTACATATGACATCAGCAATTTGGTCGTGAAAACATGGAAAAAAGCTGAAACATTCTTTGATGCTTTTTTTTTCAGGCAGTACAACTTGGAAGTCGTGAGCTGCTCCTTGCTTTCTGTGAGGCTGTACAGAGAAGCTCCCCGGTTAGTTCATATACCAAACCAGTTGCAGGAGCCACAGCTGGATATGCATCAGAGGTCTGACCTATTTAGCATAACATCGATATATAGTAATTGCTTGCATACAATTTTCGATATTTCCTATATTAATAAACATTCACATCAGTTTCAGAAAAAAAAAGGATAATTGCAGATAGCTAGTCCGAACTATACGCCTGTTGCACACAACCATCCCCCGACCTTAAGATGGTTACTGCACAGTTAATCTTGAAAGTAAAAAGTCTAAAATACCCTTCACTATTAACGCTGTCACTTACCAGGTGATTTTTGCTGATGGAACATTCATTGACGGGAGTACCAGTGAGCTCTCGTGCGACGGGCCATTGAGAGAACCGTTTATCGTATTTTGCCAGGTATGTAGCAGTAGTTTCGTACTTCGAAACGTTAACGGGGAAATCAATTTTTATCGTCTTCATTTTTTGAATGGCTTGGATTTTGTACACAGGGTGGCACTCACTGGACGCAATGGGGACTAGTTCTGGGAGAGGTTTTGAGATCCATATGATCAGATCAGCTACATTTTTGGAGTCCCGGGTTGTGGGCGATATTTTTCGAAGCTCGTGCTTATTTTCAACTGGCCGATCGTGTTTGAAAGGCAGCGATGCCATCCATATGCAATACTATACTGATCTTGAACGTTGTTTATGAAAAACAGCGTATTTTTAAGGGGAGCTGCAGATCTCGAAGAAAATGGAAGAGCTTGTGTTTCGGATTTCATGTTCTTTCTACTTCCTTGTCTCGGTTGTCAACAGAACATGTTTATGATTCATTTTTTGTGTCCTTGTACTGATTGCAAACGTTGTATGGTCACACAGATTATGTTACAAGTATCAGGGAATGTATGCACCTGTGAACTAAATTATGTTTTTGTGGGATATATAAAAAAAGATGGGATATAATTGGGTTTTGAACCCGACGTGAATCGAACACGCAACCTTCTGATCTGGAGTCAGACGCGCTACCATTGCGCCACGGATCCCTTGTTAGTGCTAGGCTTATTTTTCTGATAACTAATTATGAATAGATTAATTGTAGATGGATTTTCAATTTTTTTTTCCTTTCTTATTAATTGTTTGTTAAAGATATATGTATATAGGTTAATACTCTACTCTAACCTAAACCTTAAGTTGTAAACTTGTGAACTTTTTGGAACGATTGGAACCATTTGTTTAATAGCCCATATTTGGTTTATGTAATCAACGATGCTCTATCGACTGTTGGCAACAAAAAAACATATTTGGTTTACCTTTCGTATTTGTTCTAATGATTGTTTTTTTTTCTAGAGTTTAGGGGTTTATGAATGGTGATACTGGATTGATTGTTCTATTGTTTTTGTTCATGTATTCTAAACACTTAATAAATTTGTTCTAAATTTTTCAATGTCTAAACATCGTAGGGGGTACTGTTACAGTTTCTGGACATTTTCTATCAAAATTTTATGGAGTCAAAGTTTATGATATTAGTTTGTTAAAATCATATTTCACCTATAGATAGATGGAAGGTGTCGATACTTCGTTAGAATTTTTAGAAAACAGTAGGATGAAGTGAAGATAAAAATTTGAAGAAACCGAAAAGGGTACCATTTCTGGACATTTTCTATCAAAAATTTTATAGGTCAAAATCGTATTTCAGTTGTAGATAGATGGAAGGTGTCGATATGTAACTAGAATTGTTAGTAAACAGTAAAACTTTTACGAAGACGAAAATTTGAAGAAACCGAAAGGAGTACCACCAAATTTCCCAGTAATTTTCTTTCATTTTCCAAACTCATATTTACATTGCATAAGAAGAAAAGTAGTTGATATTTAACTAAGAATTACACAAAACATTAGAACTCTTCCGAACAGTAAAACACCCCCACTGTAACAAAATGGATGAGATGTAATTATGAAGATTAGAGAGAGAGTTATGTAGTTATTGAAAATAGTTACGAGAATGTTGGAGCTGAGTAGGTGTGGATAATATTCAAAAACATGAGAGTTATTGGGTCAAAAACACAACTTCTGAAAAATGCAGGGTAGAAAAGAGAAGAAACGGTAAAAGAAGTGACTGAATTTCGAAAATAAATAAAAATGCGGTGAAGGTGGATCGAACACCTGACCTTCGGATCTTCAGTCTGACGCTCTCCCAACTGAGCTATCCCCGCTTGTTGACGAAAGCCCCAACTCTTTCTTTCTCATTTTGTCAGTAGCCAAACAGGTTACTTTCTTCCCAGTTCCAGAAACTTAGCTTACTGTTCAATTTGTACTGTAATTTTTCTGGGATTAGGTTGCAAATCCAAGTAGTTGCTTCAATACCCACTTGTAGAATGAGAGTTTAGATGCTAAAAATTATAGCTTTTTCATGTTTCCCCAACTCCTACTTTCTTTCTGATTTTCTCAGTAGCCAAACAGGTTGCTTTCTTTCCACTTCCAGAAATTTAGCTTACTGTTCAATTTGTACTGTAATTTTTTTGTGATTCGTTTGCAGATTCAAGTAGTTGCTTCAATACCCACTTGTAGATTGAGAGTTTAGATGCTAAAAATTATAGCTTTTCCATGTTTCCCCAACTCTTACTTTCTTTCTGATTTTCTCAGTAGCCAAACAGGTTGCTTTCTTCCCACTTCAAGAAACTTAGCTTAGTGTTCAATTTGTACTGTAATTTTAATGGGATTAGGTTGCAAATCCAAGTAGTTGCTTCAGTACCCACTTGTAGATTGAGAGTTTAGATGCTAAAAATCATAGCTTTTTCATGTTTTGAATAAAATGACTGATTGCAAGTAGGAATAGAAATACGAGAAATTTCGTATCTTCACTATCACATTACAAGATTAAACATTTGACCACTTGAACAAGTTTTGATATTTATCAACTTTGGTTTATACTTATAAACAAGTCGAATTATTAATAACAACTCGTATAAAATTAATCGTATTTGATAAATAAATAGAGTTTTAACATCAACATTATATTGTGTAAACGAGTCGAGTCTTTAACGAGTCGTTCAAGTTCGATATGGTAAATATTAGACTCGAACTTGTTATAATCAAACAAGAATTGAATTTAAACTCAAAGTTATACTTATTTAATAAACGAGCTGAGATCGAACCCAATTTTTTAAAACTCGATAAGCTTTCGTTCCATACTTAAATATATATTTTTACTTCATATATAGTTATTGAAATTATTTAATGATACTCGACTTATTCGAACTCGAGTTGAACCAGAGGGGAGCAAATTTTTTAAGAACCTAAGTCTCCACAAAATTAAGCTCAATTAACCTCGTTGGCGATGAACATGGCATGTAAGAGGACACGTGGCCTTCTGTTACAGGATGAATATATATCTTGGGAGCTAGACCTTAGCAGCATCAAGACAATCCTCAAAGAAAAAAAGATCTTTCTTATCAATTGCCATATGAAATATCCAAATGTCTCTCCAGTGTAGTAAAAAAATAGCTTAAGCTCACGATCTTTGCCATGTCCACTACACTTGCGCACATCTCCGTCAATCTCTCAACCTCTAGCGTCCTTGGAGACGGATTTTGGAAGAAACCCAGAAGCTCTTATCCTCAGGCAAGATCAAAGTTTGTGTCTTTACATCAAAATGGGTTCAAATCGAGCTGGGTTTGGCTGAAAGATGAGAGGTTGAAAACAAAGAAAAGGATGGTTCTGGTGAGGGGTTTTGGGTTTAACGGTGGAGGTGGAGGTGGAAGAGATAAGGGTATCGATGGGAGGCTTTTGGGTAATATTGATTTGGCTGTTGGGTTGACTTATCTTTCAGCTACTGGGCAGATTGAGTGGCTCTTTGATGCTATTGGATGGGTTGTGAACACTGTCATTTCCATTTCGGTAATACTAATTAATCTCTCTCTCTCTCTGTTTTGGGTTTGGATTTGTTCTTCATTTATAGATTACTGTTAGATTTGTAGTTTATGTTTTGCTGGGAATTGGTACTGTAATTGGATGATTAATCATTCACCTGAGTTTTGATGAGTCGAAAATGTAACCTTTGCTTGTTTGTTCCTTTGTCTCTAATTCATCAATCTCTCTCTGCTTTGGAATTGAATTGGTTCTTGATTTCATTGCATGTTAGATTGTTCTTTGTTTATAGATTACTGTTAAATTTGTAGTTTATGTTTTGCTGGGCATTGGTATTGTAATCGGATGCTTTATCATTCACCTGAGTTTTGATGAGTTGAAAAATGTACCCTTTGCTGGTTTGTTCTTTTTGTCTCTAGTTGTATCTGCAAGTGATTACTACATATTACTATTAGGTGTTAGGCCTTAAAACTTATGTACCAATCTGTGTTCATGCTCTTTAACTTTTAGTTGTTCTTGCATGTTTCATGTAAGTCTTTGATTCTAAAATTTGCATCATCAACTTAGACAAGGGAAAGTCTTTGGCTTTTAGGATCAATACCTATGGAACATATCCGACATTTGAAGTATTTGCATAGTTTCGTGTTGTCAATTGATAGCAGCTGTTCACGTTATTATCTGCATCCTTTACCGTATGATAGTCTTTCCAATACGATGCTTCAGGCATCGGACACTGACTTATATGTGTTGTTGGGTGTGATTGTTGCATTTTTTGTGTTCAGATATTTGCTATTCTGCTACCAATCTTGGGTTTGGGAGCTTTTCTCTGGTGGGCAGGACGAGGCATGGTTCAAGGCACTGTGAGTTTCGTGTGTCATTTTGTATCTATATGACATATATTTTTATCTATATATGCAGTCATATGTCGTTTTATCTATATATGTAGTCATGTGTTGGTCATCTGCAACTAACCCTATTTATAGATTGTGATTCATCACTGTAGCATTTGCTTCTTTCTTTCTTTGTTGTGACATGAAACTGTGGAGTTGGGAACGAGTTTTATTTTGGGAGTATGAAAGAGAATGTCAATCGTGTTTCATTATTTTCGTGCCTCCTGTAACTAATTTCCATACGTGTTTTCTGATCTATTTGTAGTGCCCCAACTGTGGAAACGAGTTTCAGATTCTCAAGTAAGAGCGGTTAAAACTCATGATACTTAATCGAATTATGCTAAGCCGCTTTGGTTTGTGCTATAAGGTGATATCATTTCTTGCAGATCGACTTTCAACAATGAAGTCCAGCTATGCCCTTATTGCACCCAACCCTTTTCAGGCAACTTCTAAGTTTCAAACATTTATAATTAATACTCGATAGAGGAAGCAATCATTATAGATACGACTAATGTTTTTTTGTGATATTTTGCTTGATCCAGTGGAGAATGATCAATTCGTGAGAGACCCTGTGAGGTTCTCAAATGAATCTCCGTTCAGAGACATATTTAACGACTTCTCTCCTCCTCCAAAGAAAGGTTTGCACGCATTTGTCTTCTAAAACCGTCCACATATCTACATTTACCAACCGTAATACATCGTGAAAATTTCAAAATGTTCAAACATATTATTGGTTTAAGGTTGTACCCGATTCCTTAACCCATTACCATGTTTCGTGCAGGAACAAAATCTTCTGCTGGAGTCGTTGACATTGAGGCAGAAGTAAAAGACGCCGACTAATGCCATGGCAATGCACTACGCATCAACACACCCTTACAGTTCCTTGCAGCTCTGACGATACTTTCCCCGTAATGTATAGTAGATACTACCCTTACGATTCAATGTCCTAGAAAAATGCAGCTGGTACAAATGTAAAGACTCGATTCGTTTACACTCCTAAACACTGTCATGCCTGAGAGGAGTACAAGAGTCAACTGATATGGAATCTGTATATTGAGTTTTGACAGTGAAGTTTGTTGTGCCCTTTTTATGTATAGATTAGTCTTTTTATCATATGAATATCGAAAAACAGAGTTTGTAACAATGTTAGTATTCTGAATCGAATCTCCAGATGTCAATTCAAACACTCTCTAAGAAGATCAGAGCTAGAGAACTGACACAACATGTCTATTCTGTTTTTTTTAAGAACGACATAATCTTGTCAAATCTTATACATATAAAAAAACGCAAATATCTTCAAATCAAATAGACAAAGTAAACAACATTTCCATGATAACCATCTAATGTGTTCCACCCTACAATATATGATCTAAATTTGTGAATATTTGTCTTTGCTTTAGGACAATTGTTTAATGTAACATCTAATTTCTTAGTCTTCACACGTGCTAAGTCAAAGTCAACCCACATGGTCCCGTACGTGCCAATCTTTCTCTGTCTTCTTTTTTATCCTTTCTCATTTCCGTTTTGGCGGTCACATAATAATCACAGATAAAAATAAAGAAGAGAGAAGGAGAGGAAACAGAGATCGCTGCCTTTCTCACCTCTGTTCTTCTTCTTCCCTCAGATTTTGGGTCTCGGGTTCTGTTTCCGTATTCACCATGAACGAGAAGGCCAACGTCACCAAGGAGCTCAATGCTAAGCACAAAAGGGTATTGAATTTTCGGATCAATTTCGGATTTTTTTTCTTTCTCTGTTCGTTGCTTCCTGATAATTTTCTAAAAAAACATTTTTTTTTCATGGGTTTTGATGGAATTGATGATATGGGTTTGTGTGAATTTGATTTGTCTGTGACGGGTATTGAATGTGTTTATCAGTTTTTTTATGGGTTTGTGTGAATTTGATTTGTCTGTGATGGGTATTGAATGTTATTATCAGTTTTTTTTATGGGATTGATGAATTTGGTGTGTGTAATTTGATGCTTGAGATTGGATTATTCCTTATTTGATCCTATCTGTGTGTTTTTTAATGAGAGATGTTCAATTCTTGAGTTTGAGGTTATGAGTAAAATGAACAACATTGATGTTTTTTTTTCTTTTCAGAACTGAATTGTTGGTTGTTTTTAGATTTAGATTGTTTCATATATGTGGGTGATTTTGAATAAGAGATGTTCAATTCATCAACATTGATGAATTGTTTCATATTTGGTGAATTTAGATTGTTTCTTGATTGAATGTAATTGTTAGTGTTATAATATATATGCAGATATTGGAAGGACTTCTCAAATTGCCAGAGAATAGAGAGTGCGCCGACTGTAAAAGCAAGTATGTATTAGGGAGATATAGAACGCTTTGGACCTCATCAAAGAAAATCTTCTTGTTTTATTGACCCAACTCGATCGATACTGATCGTTCCATTTCATATGTCTGGTTCTGTATACGTGTTACTAATATTGATTTCATTGACATGCAGAGGTCCTAGATGGGCTAGTGTGAATTTAGGCATTTTTATCTGCATGCAATGTTCTGGGATCCATAGAAGTCTCGGAGTACACATATCAAAGGTAAATTATAATTTTTAGGATTAAAGCACGATAATGCTTCTTCTAGGCTTCATGATTTTATCTTTCCAATCTTGCTATTTTCCTAATACAGGTTCGTTCGGCTACCTTGGACACATGGCTTCCGGAGCAGGTTGCATTTATTAAATGTAAGTTTGTTTACTCATGATCGTAGACTTGTTCTAATTAATAACATCATGTATTTACATATTGTTTATGTTTGTATACAGCAATGGGAAATGCAAAGTCGAATGAATACTGGGAAGCGGAATTGCCGCCAAATTATGACAGAGTTGGGATCGAGAATTTCATACGAGCAAAGTATGCATTTTAGTGTCAGCTTAGGTAGAAATTATCTGGTTATAGTCCTTGGATCACATTCCTCGGTTTTTATATAGGTATGAAGAGAAGAGATGGATTCCTAGGGATGGGAAGCGAAAACCAACTTCTAAAGGCCGAGAAGAAAAGGAGGCCGCCCATTTGGAGAGACCTACACGTGAGGAAAGGAAGACCGTTCCTAAAACTAGAGATAGTGTCCCTACCAATAAAGTTAGTCTTCCCGTTCCTTCCAATGGAGCTGCACGGGTACGCCTAACTATTTTTCGTAGTTGATCACTTTTAATTGCATTGGATTTACATTTCTTTACCAGTATATAGTTTAGGGAAAACAACAATTCACTACCTTGAATTATGCACGTTTTACAAATCACTACCCTGAATTAAAAGTTTAACACCTCATTACCTTGGGTTACCATTTAGTTACATCGTAAGTTAAAAATAACGGAAAATTCAGGGTAGTTATTTGTAAAATCCAGGAAGTAAAGTGTTACATTTTGGTAATTCAGGGTAGTGAAGTGGTTTGTTAAACATGCGGGTAGTGTATTGTTATTTCCCCTATACTCTTAAATTTTTGAAGGCTTTTTAGTTCACACAGTGTATACACTACAATGTAGAAGAAAAAAAAAGCACAATATATAATTCACTATGTAGATATATATTTGTAGCTTTAAATCTTCATTGCATGACCATTTTTATGAACAACCAGGCCACTCGGGTTTCAAAACCTCAGCAAGCTCGTCAGAGTACCAAAACGGTAACTGAAGTACCAAAGCAGGACACTCAAAAAGTTGAATTTTCAACTGATCTTTTCGACATGTTAACAATGCATGATCCAAGTGAAAATAAAACGGAGACGGTCTCTACTACGGATGATATTGATGATTGGGCAGCTTTTCAGAGTACGTCACTTATTTCTCCTTAATGATGGTTCTTTATTTGTTGATATTCGTGTCCTCAAACCGGTAAGAGGTTTTTGTGTTTCCATATTCAGCAGCCGGAGGGTCATCAACGGCGGCTGAGAAAAATGTTCCGGCAAAACCAGTGCAGAGCCGTTCTCGATCCTCTTCTGGAATTGAGGATTTGTTCGGAGATTCATCTTCAGTAACACTTCCAGACTCAGAGAAGCCCCAGAAAGATCCGCAAACCTCTTCAGGGGATGAGTCAAAACCTTGTACAGTTCCAGAGAAGCCTCAGAAAGATGTGAAAAATGATATAATGAACCTTTTTGAGAAGGTACAAGCCGTAAATTTCATTTCTTTATACGCAATTTAAGTTACGTGGATTGGGTTAAAAGTGAAGGTTAATTAAAAAGGGTTAAATCATTATCTCTTGTTTTGGCAGTCCAATGAGGCACCGCCATATGCAGTGCATCAACAGCAAATGGCAATACTGGCACAGCAACAAGCCCTTCTCATGGCTGCAGCCAAATGTGCCGGTGCGGATCCAAAGGTTCAGCAACAGCAACTGGCAATGCTGGCGCAACAACAGTCCCATTTGATGGTGGCCGCAGCTAAATCTGCCGGCAAGGACCCGAACGGCTCTAGTAATGCACAAGGGTCCAATATGGGTTATCAAACACTTGGGATGATGATCCCAGGCCAAGGTGAGGCGTCAAAAGCTATGCAGGTAAGTCCTTAAATCTTGCAGTGATTATTGGGTAAAGAGACTCTAGGGGCCCCCTAAACTTTCAAAATCTTGCACTTTCAGTGCCTCAGGTTTGAATAATGTAGTAGCGGAGATGTATGTTACCAAAAATATCCTTTCTTCAAAGGCTTAATTGCACATAGCTACCTTTGAGTTGCCCACAAATCATGCACATGTCTACCTTATGAATTTCCATGTGTCATCATCGTGCAAAATCGATGGAAACCATCAAAAATTTCGATTTTTTGTCACTTGACTTTAAACTTTTATAATATCTCGTGGGAGATTTTTAGAATGTAACCAAATTGGAATCAGAAGAGTTAAGTGTGAGAGTGAGTAGTTTTGGGAAATTTTAGAATTTACATTCACATGTAAGCCATATGACGAAAAATTTGGGTTGTTTCCGTCTATTTTGTACGATGATGAGACGTGAAAATTCATAAGAGTAGTCGTATATCCGTGGAAAATTTACTATGTGTTTGTGGACAATTCATAAAAGTAGGTATTGAAATTTACCTTTTGTTCAAAGTTTAGCGTCATGAAGGTGTGAGGTATTGAAAGTTTAACGTCTTTTTACCATCTTATTGCTGTTACCCCTCCATCATGATAAAATCTCATCTTACTTCTCTTCATCAAACCAGCCCGTGGACTCGGGAGCGATGCTTGCTAGAGGGAAGTCTGCTCCAGCATCAGGGTAGACCATTAATCTCACAATTTCGAAGCTTCGATCAAATGGGTTCTTGATTACATCGATACTTTCCGTTTCTATTTCAGGTATTTCACAGCGGGACAAGCTAACCCGAAAAATGGAGCGAGCAAACCCGATTCAGCAGCTCCTGCCGCATCCATGTCATCTATACAATCTGCAAAAGATTACGATTTCTCGTTCCTGACTCAAGCGATGTTGTCCAAACGTTGAGGTGATCTTGAATGGAATTTGTTATACATATATGTGTTCTTGAGGAGTTGTATACTTGTAAAGGTTGTTTTTGGTTTGGTTGGTGATGGCTGCATAGTATGATAAACAGACATGTTTTGTAGTAACAAAAGATGGTTTAGTTTGATTCGAACATATGTATATTCTATGTCATCTTTGGACAGTTTTGGGTCTTAATGTAATGTAAATAGTTCTTGTTGTCACTTCTACATTTTTTGCTTGATATTTTTTTTATCAGCAAAATCATAGTCTATTAGTATCTAAACTTCTGATCTTAGGGAATAAGTGAGCTCATTAACCGCCAATTGGATCAGTTCTAAATCAAAAAAGTTTTTTTAATTAGGGTTTGAACGAAGAAATTTTTTTCCACTGAAAACTTCACGACTTATATTATATATCAACTATGAAGATTACATATTGAACTATTGATTGTATAAGGCAAGATAGTAAAATTACAGACTCGCAACAACATTATATACTTCTAACTCTGTGGGAATAACAATTCCTGCAGTCAGCATTGATAGCTCACGTACCACTAATACATCAATGATGACTGCAGATTAGACGTACTGATGTGATAATCCAAGACAAATAACTGCAAATAATACAAACAAGTCAAATAATATTATTATTGTGTCCATCAGGATTTGATTTCCGGTGGCTAAGAAAAATAACTCTGTTCACCACTTACCTAACCACGATGGATAATGAAAAAAGTTTTAATTTCTCAGATGATGAGTCATTCAGGAGTTGAAATCAAGAAAGTTTTCTTTCTCTTATATCTAATCGATCTCGAATAAAGAAACAATGTCATGTGAAATTTGAATTTTATTTGTGTTATAGGTTCTCACAAATATAATATTAAGTACTTGGATCTAGTAGATCTATTGCTCTCTTTTTTCTCTCTCTATGCTCTCCAGCTTTCTGCAGCAGTAAAACCTAAGGAACTTTGCCGCCATCATCGGTGGGGAGGAGCCTTCCGGCTCCTTTCTCCTCCTCTCTTCCCCTGACTTCCCTTCTGGGTCGGGTGGAGTAGTTCGGCCGAACCCAATCGCCGCTGGCCTCACGCGTCCTCGACGTTGTCCGACCAATCGTGAATGGGAGTTGAGAGCTGCACCGAAGTCGGAATCGATGCTGGAACTCCATGTTGCCGTCCTCGTTAGGTTGGCTGATGGCTGGATCTGGGAAGTGGCTCAGGCCATGACCTGTTCTGGTCGCCGAGCCCCGGTCACCGTGCGTTGTGTGGTGGCAGCCGGCAACGGTGGGTGCTGTTTGCATCCCCACCCAACCTCCCCAGA
>JAYMSW010001096.1:0-17971 GCA_036897725.1 Erodium texanum | reverse complement strand
CCACATAGTTGGCACTAAGTCCAGCAAAGTAGGCACTAAAACCAGATGAAACCGGTACTACTACCAGCTGAAGTTGGTCACATAATACCACTTGACCCCGAAATTCTCAACCTCCTGTCGTGATACCTCGCGCCATCTTCTAGATCTGGACTACTACAAGCATCTCATACCCTCTTAAACTTAGAATGAGTCGACAGCGAACCAACAACTACCTCCTACACCAACTATATGACGTTGGCTGTTTGCGATATTACAAGGTAATTAATTAATATATTATGTATAAAAAAAAGGGTAATTGATACCACTGAAGTAGTCACTGTAGCGGACAATTGAAGGTACAGTACATGACAGTAAAGACGTGAAACGTCGACGTTTGTACTTTCTGTCTCATTTCTTGCCCAGCCCAGGTAGTGTAAGATCCGCCTGAGACCTTCTGCGAATGCGATCTCAGAGTCTCTCGTCAAAACCCGGAACGAGGACCTGTCAGATTCAATTTCAATAACAGGAGCTCGATTCAGGTTCTGTACAGTCTGATCTTCCGCGACTTTGCAGAGCCTCAGAAACGACTCGCAATCCGTTATCAAGTCTCTTGCTTGAAAGGTCAGCAATTGCCAAACCTGTAATTCAATTTTCGTTTCCGTCTGTATTGAAACGACTGGATTGTTGAGTTGCATATGTAGGATTATAGGATTTCAATACCGGATAGATCTCTGCGATTCTGGTGAAAGCTTGAATTCCAGTTTTAGTGTACTGGGATTTGTTCAGATAACATTGTTCGCTCAGATTATACTGATCTTTATTTATTAGGAAATGGACTTAAATTATGCACAATTTAGTGAGGCAGATCCTGATTTGTTTTGCTTTATTATTGGTTGCAATGAAAATGGGTTGCTTCCTGCTTGATATGGATTTCTGAATCTGTTTCTTCCGTTTTGTTATGAATTGTGAATTCGTGAGCTACCCAGATGGAGCATTTCTGATATTCATGTATGTAACCTGACACTAAAGATTTTAGTTCCACCCAAATCGTGTTAACTCAATTTTAACCAAGTAGTGCACCCAGTATTGGGTTCTAAGTTCTAACTTTGAGTCGTCATTTGATTGATTGTTCGTATTTTAATTTACCTGTTCTGGTCTTCCTCGCAAAATTTTATCAGGTTGGAAAAAATTATGCAGCATTAAGGTGAATCCAATAGGGGGGAAATGTCAGCAGAGGGAACTGATGTTGGTGAATCCAAAAGGGGGGAAATGTCAACAGAGGGAGCCGATGTTGGTGAATCCATTGAAAGTCGTGTAGAAGATGATTTAAAGCCTGAGAAAGAGAAACATTTGTCTACCACAAACCATGAAAGTAATGGAAATCTGGCGGAGGGACATGGATTGCAGCAAGATCGTCACTCATGTGGAGACAAGATGGATGATGAAAATCTTCTCCAAACGCTTCTCGAGTTCAAATTTCAGAACGAATTCTTGAAGTCTCAGTTTGATGGGTTAAAAAGTTTTCAATCAGAAGAAGCAAGTGGACAGAAAGGTGGAGAAACTGAAGATGCTAAAGAACTTCATGAAAGAATAGAATCATTGAATAAAGAACTTTCGGTAGAAAAACAAACGCGAGGTGCAGCAGAGGAAGCTCTGAAGCATCTTCAGGTAGCATACTCAGAAGCAGATTCAAGGGCCCAAGAGCTTTCTGCAAAGCTTGCCGAAGGTCAGTATTGTTGGTTTACGTATGTTGCTTTTAATTGTTTAAATCCAAAACCTTTCTTTATGACCGGAACTCTACCTTCAACTGTTATGTTGTTCCATATTTAAAAAGTAAAACCTCTATGAAAACCAAAAAAATCCGGTATGCCTCCTCAAGTATGATCATCATGGCTAGAATAGACAGGTTGGAGGACTGGAATCTACCTTACAGGAAACTGACATAAACAAACACATTGCAAATGAATGATCTATGCATTTATACCATCTTCACAAAAATATATAACCTTTTTCTCTCTTCTTTGCCTGAAATTATGGCATGGTTTGTTTGCATAGCTCAACAGAAGTTGGATCAAGAAATAAAAGAGCGTGAAGAAAAATACACAGAGCTCGATTCCAAGTTTAGCAGGCTTCACAAACGAGCAAAGCAACGTATTCAGGAGGTTCAAAAGGTAAGTTTTTTTTCCATTGGTTGGTCAAATGATGTTGTTTCACATGTTTTACACTACACTGGCGCTTTCTTTCAAGATCAGCATGCTATGATGCAACTATACTTACTTTGACCCCGCAATGTCGGACTTTATGTTTGAGATCTGGTTCTATCTTTTGGTTATGCTTGAAGTCCATGGGCACTATGGCCATGACTCGTTTTATATTTTCAAAAGGAAATACTCTTGCAGAATGTTAGCTACTGCAACTAGTAATGAAGTATTTTGTGTTATACATAACAATGTTTATCTAGCCAATTTTACACCCGGGTTGTTTGCATAACATCAACATACTAAAATCTATTAGGTCACTGATTGTCATCCTTAGGCCCATATCAAGTATTTTACCTCTCAAACATAAGATGCTCTTTCTCTAAATAGCAAATTTACATTTACTTGAGGGCTTGTCAGGAGAATAAGTGAATTCTACCTTTATATAACTCTTAAGTCTATATTTCATTCATAAAATTGAAATATATGGGAAAGAAGATGAAATCATTGATGAAGAAAATAGATATGCAGGAGTTGGCCAAGTTGTTTAATGCTTTTTACTAGTTACTGAGTCAAAATATAGTATGATTCAGAGCTGCATTCATCCGGAATATAAAGAAAGGCATAAGATAGGGGTTAGGAGATGAAAATGCGTAGATGGCTTTACAGTAACACTAGGAAGGATAAGATTAAAAGTAAAGCTATCTGAGCAAGACCAAATATAGCTTCAACCGAAGATAAGATGAGGAAAAGATCACCTGAGGTGAGTAGACTCAAATTAATATGGAAAGAAGTAGTAAAAAAGATATGTTAACCATGACTGAATGGAGGAGATTGCATTAGATAGCATGTAATGGAGAAAGAGAATACAAGTAGAAGATTTGTGCAATGTATGCTAAAGGATTCAAGAAGCCAACCCCAATTATATTTGGGAGATGGCCTTGTTGTTATTGTGTAACAATAATATTGTACTAACCATGTTTTGTTTGTCTGTATGTACAGCACTTGGAGTATTCTCATTGTAACTTCTAAACATATATGATTTTTGTTTAATGCCTTCGCATTACAAGAAAAAACTACGAGATGTCTGTCTTTATAGGTGTTCGCTTAAAAATTAAGTTATGATGTCTGGGAACTCTCATTTCTAGGAAAAAGATGACCTTGAAGCCCGGTTTCGTGAAGTAAGTGAAACATCTGAGAAAGCATCATCCCAACAGTCAGCACTGCAGAAAGAGCTGGAGCGAACACGGCAGCAGGCAAAGGAAGCATTGAAAGCAATGGATGTGGAGAGGCAACAATTAAGAAGTGCAAACAATAAGTAAAATCTAATAACTTCCGAATATAGTATAAGCTAGTACATTTACTATGATTCTGTGCTTATGAGAAGATTAGTATACACCACTGTACATCTTTCTATTGAAATTTAACGCCACATTCAGTTTTTCCTTGAAAATTCTGTAGTTTTTTTTTTATATTAATCCACTTGATCATAAAAGAAAATGTGATGCATACAACAGAGTCAAAACATGTTTGTGTAGAACTTCTCATGGATGCATTGAGGTGTTAATACTTTAATTTAAGTACTGGTAAACAATTATCTCATTGTAATGACTACTGTGGATTGCCTAATTTTACATTACCAGTGCAAGTTCAGTTACAAAATATGTCCACAAGTTTATAGTTAGATGTCAAAACCTTATGTGCTAATCTTCTTATCTGGCTTGGACAACCTCCTGCATCTTATCATCTTAGCCCCTAGTCACTCTAAACTATCTCTTATTTATCTATAAGAATTCCATGAGGTATAGTTTGTTGTTTTTAGATTTTTTATATATATATTTTTAGTTATAACAGTATTAATGACATCCAGACTTCGGGACAACATTGAAGAACTGCGCCATTCATTAGAACCAAAAGAGAACGCTCTTGAGGCTTTGCAACAATCACTTTTGGAGAAAGAGCAGGTATTAATTAAAAATGCTTATCTTGCTTATCCACATTGTATAGTTTGATTGGCAATTTTTGGACACTGCTTTCCAAGTTCTGCATGTTGAAAGAGGACCTCTTCTTTCTTTCTTTCTTTTTTCATTGTCTTAAGGATACGCATTATGTTGCAAATGTTTGTATGAGTGCCTTATGCGCCATACTGCTGCTTTAACATGTAGGAGCTATGCAATGGAAATGAGAATCTGAGATATAATTTGATATCCTATGCCTACATGCTAATCTAACTTTTTGTGTTTGGTACTGCATCAATTCTGTAAAAATATAAGAGAATCCTTGTGTTTCCCTATTTTAAAAATTAATCAACAAACGAATTATTGAGCCTTTTAAATTCCTCATCATGTCTCATATGTATTGCATTCTGTTAAATTCAAACTGCACTAGACATGCTTCTTTCCTTTTATGCTGTGAAGTAATTGGCTCTTGGTATTGTTTGGCCATGTGGACATGTAGTGCAGAGGCAATAGACTCCTTAAAGTTCATCAAACGTGTCTCTAGGTCAATAGGGAAACATCAAAATTGCCTTATGTTTTCTTCATTTTCCGATGAGGAGTTTCATGGAAGAAGATTATTATGATATAATTTGTGAACAAGAGGTTTATGATTCTCTTAGGATCCACACAGCTAAAGTTGTGATGCAACCGTAGCTATATGCTGGGAGGGTTTATTCATCATTAATTGTGAAGTTATTGGTGTACTGATGTGAACTTTTTGATGATGATGGTTCAACGATATTAACATTAGATGTCCCTATGTGTAATGCTTTTAAATTTATCTTCACTTCATTCATATATTCTTATTTCCCCCCTTTGATTGTGTTGTCACCTCTAAAAGAATTGTTGTTCCAACATCCTTTTACTTTCAGCTTTGTTTATTGTCTTGGGCTTTCCTTCTGAGGACAATTTCTATCAACTAGTTTCTATAGTTATGACACCGTTTGGGTTTCTTCATCTTTAGTCTAAAAGTGCATCAACTACATATTGGAGTAGCATTTACCTGCTCAATTTCATATTTGTTGTAGCTTAAAATATCTAACAGTAGTAGTTGATCATGCTTAATGATTATCAGTTTTCTTCCTCGTTATCATATACCAAAGAGAATTATGACCTCTTCCTATATATTTTGTACACTCTTCTCTATGTCGCAGATGTTGGAAGATATGCGAGGATTACTGCAAGCCGCTGATGAAAAAAGGCAAGCTTCAGTAGCTGACCTTACTGCTAAAAATCAGAAGGTAACACATAAAACACTTAATGCCCACAACATGCTTCTTTGCTGTTATAGTAAAAAAACCGTGCTTTAGCTTCGACCTTTTTTTTTTCCTCTTTGCTATAGATTGTGGAGAGCCTCAAAGCCCAGATTTCTGATGCATTTTCTGACAGAAATAAAGCTACTGAAACCATTTCTTCACTGCAGGTGAGAATTAGACTCTTAAGGTTTGTTTTGTGCTTGGCCCATTGGGTCAATATATTTTTTTTGTACCAAAGGCTTCTTGTTCAGCTTGTAATGCAAACGACCGGGAAAAAAAATTAGGAGTGCATATCGTTTCACTTTTTTTCTTTCTTTTATATCTTTGTCCCTTTTGCCTTTTTAAATTCATTTTAATTTTTGTAGCTTAGAGCTGCTGAAAGTTATGTACATCTCCCTTTATTCGTCATATGCAATGCTAATGCAATAGTCTTCCAGGTCTTACTTGCCCAGAAAGAGTCAAAGATTGCAGAGATGGATATAGCTTCAACTGGTGAAGCAGCAAGGCTTAGAGCTGCTGTAGAATCTATAAAAGGAGAGCTTCTGCACCTCAAACATGAGCATGTAAGAGTACAAACTTCAACTTCAGTTTATATAAGGGTCTCTGTGATGTTAACTTCCTTTTCTGGTACTTAAATTTTCTGACTATGATTGCAAACCATGTAGTTAGTTATTTCTTATGCCAGATTCAATAGATCTGGAGTAGTAGTTTTGATTTAGATGGAAACTTTTGTTCTGCCCGAAGGATTGAAGTTAACAATATGACATATTCTATTTGAAGATATTCAGGATTCCTATGTATATATTGGTGAGCTGGAAGCAGATATTAGGTCTCTTGCAGGGAAGGATAACATATGAGTATACATAGATAGGTTGGGAATTTGGATCAGCTGCAATTTGGATCTCATATAGGCTGAAATTGCATGGGCTAGACTTCTAGAGTTTAAGAACATCAAGGGGTGCATTTCAGTTGTCGAGCAAACACATGGCTGTATGGTCATTCAGTGAATCTGCATTTATAGTTGCTTTGCTACCCTTGCTAATAACTGTCTGTCCACATTATGCATAAAATAAATTTTACTATATTACAGAATCTAGAATATGTTCTGAAACTGTACACCCTATAATTAATTTAGCTATTCTAAATGTATATTGATTGGTTGATTATTTATTTATAGTAATCATTTAATGCATTCAGGAGAAAGAAAGGGAAAATTGGGAAGCTGTCTCCCAGGCTCTCAAAACCAAAGTGGAACTTGCTGAAAGTAACTGCATACGTGCAGAAATTGAAGCTGCCAAAATGAGAAGTATAGTCGTATTCCTTGACAAAGATTCATTTGATTACTTCAATGAGTGAAATGTGACATTCATTCCCTTTAAATTGGGCAGGTCAGCTGGAATCAGAAGTGTCAGCACAAACCAGGTTGTTAAATGCAAGAGACGCTGAACTAGCAACTGCCAGGGAGGAGGTAATTAAGTGACTGCCCTCATTCCCCAACAGTTAAATTTGAAAGTCAAGACTAAAATTGAGTCTAGTTGAAATTTCTCATCCCTTGCAACTTACATGGCCTTTTCTTTAAAGCATGGGTAAAAAAAAATTAGGCTGTCCTTACCATGCATGACTAAATTGGCAAAAAAATATCGGGGTTAATATGACCACATTTATCCGTTTCTAACTCCATTAATACTGAGTATAAAAATTCTACGTTATCCTTAGTGTCAATTCAAATTTTCATAGAAATGTCTGTCATTCTTTTTCTATTTTTAATGCTGAAATTTCATGGCTTTGAAGTTCACCGGCCAGAAAGTATGTTTCTAGCAACACCCAAATCAAATCCAGAACTAGTTTCACACTACCAAAATATCAACAAGTCAACCACAACCTCCTCCTCTTTGCCTCCCTCTTGGAATTGCAGAAACTGCAATTTGCATAAAGCATAAAAAAAAAACTAAATTAAATATTGCTATGCAACTTCTTTTTAATAGTAGTTGCTAAGAATCTTAGTATATCAATTTCAAATGGAGATAGATGAGAGAGAAAGCTAGGGGTTGGCTGGAGAGAGATGGATGACACAAAGAGATAACTAAGGGTATAAAAAGAACAAGTCATAAGTTACATGATAGAAAAACTAAAAATTTCCATTAGTTTTAACTGACAAAACCGGGTGGATAAGGTTTAGGTGATTTATGTGTCTGGACAAAAACTTCGTAGATGACTTATTTGATTGTGGGTACTACTTTAGGTGATTGAAGTGTAACTACCCCAACATTTATACAACCATGAACTGTTTATTTTGTCTTGCAACAATAGTACTGTCGATTCTATTTTTAAGGGTTGCCATGAACTTCTTGTACAGAGATAGGGGATTTACCTTTTCTCGTGTCTTGTTTAAACTTTGAAGTAAAAAAGTTGTACATTTTCCTTCAGTGTCATTATCCCTAACCTTGTTTGGGAAATGGCTGGGTGGTTATTGCTTTGCTGTTGTTCCTTCAGTGTAATTATATTTGTCTAGTCATCGTAAAGGTAGTAATGATTGATTTCTGATGTTTTTCTGATAGTCTTCAATCCCATAACTCTTTTCTGAAGGAACATATACTTAACTTTACAGCAAACATACCCCGTGTGATATTTCATACATTTAAATGCATGATCTTGTCCTTATATGTTTCTGTAATACAAATCTTGCAGATCAGTCGTCTTGAAAGAGAGTTTTCTTCTTACAAAGTCCGTGCTCATGCGCTTCTCCAGAAAAAAGATGCAGAGATAGCTGCTGCGAGAGATTCAGAACAACTTAATGCTCTTGAGGAAGCACTAAAAGTATGTGTACTTTCTTCCTGCACCTCATATCATGTATAAACTTACTGAATAGGATCTACGAAATTGATTTGCTAATCAAAACTCTTATCTCTTTTAGGAGGCTGAAAAGGAGATATCATTGCTATCTGAAGAAAGGGATAGAGCCTTGCAAAATCTTCAGGATGCTTTGGCTAATCATGAGAAAGATCTTGAAGAAAGGTAGTCTTGCTAAATGGAGATCCTTCCTTTTATTATTCACATATTAGTATGTTCAGTTGTTTTTATTTCACTTAGAATTTGTTCTACAGATTCTTTCAGAAAATAGTCTGTTAACTGTCAAGTATGAAACAATTACTGCAACTTCTTTTAAATCCCATTTCTATCCTAGAGATGCAGCTCTAAATGATGCCAAGCAACAGATTAAGAGCATTGAATCAAAGCTTGATTCTGCTATTGCTCGCCACCAATCAGAGAAGGAAGCGTGGGAAATGAACCTTCAGAATGTGGAAGAGACATGGCGACGTAATATCTCTCTCCTCAATTTGTTAATGCCTTTAGTGAATACCTATAGGTTGAGCTCTGAAAGAACAATACTAACTATGCAGTGAGATTTGAGGCCCTAAAGGAGGCTCAAAATGAAGTCCCTCGTGAGCAGGATCCCCTAGTGCAAAGCCAATTAGAAGAACTCAAACAGCGTTTCAAAAGATTGAAGGTACCTTGTCCTGTTGTCTTTTGTTTCAGATAGCTAGAGCGAGTACTAATTAGGGTTATAAACTGTAGGAGGAGCATGATTCATTTCGTGACCTTGCTGATAGAATGATGGAGGAGAAGGACAAGGAGATTTCAAAACTTTTAGATGAAATTAGAAATCTCAATAGTTCTCTGGAATTGAGAAAACTAGTAAGTTTCTTTCTGTTCTTCATTTTGTAGCCTTCAATTATTCTTTACATTTAACTTCCTAATATATTTCCTTGGGTACCCATGGTGGATCAATATGGTATGGTCTCAGAATGATAATCACAGTACAGGTATGTGGACATCTTCCAGCAGCACTCTTAATGTCTTCAATGGATAAAAGCCAAAATTGAAACTATAACTTTGGATCAGACGGTATTGCTCTAAAGTTTTTGTTTTCCTCTTTCCTTTCAGCTACACAAAAGCACGATGCTTCAAACTTAAGTACCTCTTTGGCAGAGCAGCAGATTGTGGTAAAGCCTTCTACTTTTATAAGAACTTGTCATGTAATGTATGATAGATAGTTTATTCATATGAAACCCAAAAGATCCAATAAGATATTTTAGCAAAGAACAAACAGAAACAATGGCGTAACTCAACTATGTGAAAAAAGTTTAAATCATCTGAATTTGAAAGCTGTTTTCGGATAAATGCCACCTCTGCTGTAAACTTGCGCCTTAATATACCAATTCATGCCTATTTTACCCTTGTTTGTAACCTCCACGATTTCATGGTTTGATTGCTTTAATCTAATGACTATGACATTATGGTCATGAAGTGATGTGGGATATCTAGGAGCTAAATTTATTTTCTCCATCAGTTTCCTTTGTTCATATACTCCCATTTTACTCACCTTAAAGTTGCAACAAATTTGAAGAAGTGATATCCAAATTCCATCTATCCATAGAAATACTAAAAATTAGGAAATCAGATGCATTTCAGTAATTCAAATGTATCACACTATGCAGATTCAAATGTAAGTATTGGGCTGAGAAACTATATGATTTATCGCTAACTATACATATTTTACATCTCAGCTTTTAGCTAGGCAACAAGCTCAAAGAGAGGAAGAACTAGCACAATCGCAGCGACACATTTTAGCCCTTCAAGTCTGTTACACCAAATTATGTTATGTTATATATGTTTTGTTTTTCTATGGTCATTTTCTGATATTTATTTTGCTTCAGGAGGAAATTGAGGAGCTTGAACGGGAAAATCGTCTTCATAGCCAACAGGTAGAAAGAAGATCTAAATTTCCATTCTCATGATCTGGATTAGTTCATTTCTGAACTTGTAGATTTAATTTGAATGTCTTGGCTGCAGGAAAGTATGTTGAAGGCTGAGCTGCGCAACATGGAAAGATCACAGAAGCGGGAAGGAGTAGATATGACATACCTCAAAAATGTTATCCTGAAGCTTCTTGAAACAGGTACTTGCATGAGGATTGGGGTTGACTGCTTCATTTGCAATAGCTTATTGTTTTTGTGAGATCCAATTAATACTTTTCTAAACAGGTGAAGTGGAGGCCCTGTTACCAGTGATCGGGATGCTTCTTCAATTCAGTCCAGAAGAGGTGAGAAACTCGTCTCTATCCAATTCTGTATGCTCCGGTTTGTAAAAAAATTATGGTTAATCTGAAATTCTTTCTGAAAATACATCATGAAACCTCCAGTTAACTTGTCTGTTTTTCCTGGACAAAAACTGCTTTCTATGGGTAAATTACACACGACTACTTTTATGAATTGCCCACAAACACAACCCCGTAGTAAATTTCCCTGTAACAAATTTTCCAGACACATGACTTGCCTTATGAATTTTATATGTATATGCAGATTCAGAAGTGCCAACAAGCCTACCAAGCGTCAGCAGACGCGCCACCTGTTCCGGCAAGTGACGGTTCAGGATCCACTCTTTCACTTTTCTCAAGGTTCTCATTTTCATGACAACAGAAAGGAAAAGCCTCATACACTTCTTTTCATGAAAACGTATTCAACTGCAAGCCAGCGCTGTCAAGCAATTATTGGCAGGCAGAGGCCAAGCTGGGTCACATGTATTCTTTTTGTAACTCGAAACCATTATTTCGTTGAGCTCTTCAACTATTGTAAATGTCAGCTACTGTGAAAACTATATGTAGATCAAACATCAAGAGAGTACGATTGAAACCGGCAGTTTCTATAACTATAATCGTTATAGATGAGAGAAGTTATTGTTTCAAAATTCATTCACTGTCTCGAGTGTCTTGTGTGTTGTTGTCTAAACTACTCACCCTTCAAAGCTGCTCTTTTGTCTATTAACATCAGTTTTGGTTCACATTCTGGTAGAGTTGCATGACTTGTTCTTGGATTTGAATGGACATGGAATGAAAGCAAGAGTTGGTAAATACTCATTTTGAAACATCCATTTTCAAATATGACTTGCTCTCTCATTTTAGTGAATCCAGTCAAGGATTGCTTCTTTTTTCCTCCGAGAAGGGTTGGTGGAAAAACACTGAATCTTTGGAGTCATTTAGTATAGTGACCAAGGATATAAAAGTGTGTGTGCAAGTGAGATGATGACTGCCAGAAAAACGACATCGTCTTGGATTAGGAGAAGATATGGAAGTCACAAAATCAGATCTTGTTTTGATTCC
Organism: Erodium texanum; assembly: GCA_036897725.1. Taxonomy (NCBI): domain Eukaryota; kingdom Viridiplantae; phylum Streptophyta; class Magnoliopsida; order Geraniales; family Geraniaceae; genus Erodium; species Erodium texanum. The sequence goes on along the minus strand of JAYMSW010001096.1, from coordinate 6,381 downwards.
ATAAGTTGACAGATGCAAGAATCAGAAATAGTTGGTCAAATTTATTGTGATTGGTCAAATAGAAAATTACAGAGAAAAAAATACATGTTCAACATGATGAACATTAAAATTTGCAAAGAGATCACATGTTGTCGTTTGGTTTGTGTTTTTGTCCACCCAGATCAGCCCAATTACACAAGTCACTGTAAAATTAGTAGCTGTACATGGGATCTTCATCTTCTCAAGCCAAGCTCTTCTTCTCCAGTAGAAAATGTGCAGGTTCAAGCTTTGCAGTATAACCAAACTTCGATGTGCAGTACTTTCTGTGAACTCCTGTCAGCTTCCCTGTTCCTGCTTTCTGGTGCAAACCCACCATGAATCTTGAGCATTCTCTGCAAATCATCATCAAGAAACCCATTTCAGTACTCAAAACCTTATATGATTCAGAACAAAAACTAAGGATGTTTCAAGGACAAAGACACTCACAAGAGCCTGTCTTCTGAGTAGCTGCTATGCCACTCACAGGTCTTGCTCCACTGCCTGAACCCATAAAGAGTGCATTGTGCTGTGTAGATTGCAGCAGCAGCCAACAATGATGGCTGGTACTTCAGCATCTCATACTCCACCAGAGAGAGCTCGATCAAGAAGTAAGACAAGAGCTCAAGCTGTTGATTTTGTGACAGTGACATATTAGTATTTTAGGACAACCTTAGACAAAATGTAAACTACTTAGTACTAACTAACTGACCTTGTTGTCTGATTGAGCTGCCTTGAGGAACCTTTGCATGAAAACATATGGAGTGGGATAAGACATGTTGAATTGCAATGTGTTGAGCATCAATCTCTCCATCTGGAGAAGGTCGTTTCTTGTGTAGGCTTTGTCTGATATGAGGATCATATCCCCGACAACAGGAACAGAAACTTCCTCGTACTTGCAGGCCAAGAGCATGGCCACTAATCCCACAAGCTGAAGCTTCTTTCTCGGCACTGATTGGCGGGCCAGAAACCTGTCTATGAGGTTCACTGTGAGGAACAAGGTCTCATTCATGAGTTTGAACTTGTCATGTACCTGCAAATTTGAATTCATGATTGGTTTAGACAAAATTAATGATAGTTTAGGCATGATTCATGAGAAGAAATGTTTCATATGTATATGTAAATACCTCAATAAGCCAGTCAATTAGTATACCCCTCATCTTTTCATTAATGTCAGGCTGTTGCATCATATAGTCAGGTGAGACACAGCTACAGCACTGCAAGAAAATGAGTGCCTGATTAATTAACTTAGGCAAATCTTGCTAATTATGTCTATAAAAGGAAATTATGTGACAGAAGCAAGAGATCTAGCTTTACTAAATTGGAAACATAATTGACAGATTCATAGCAAGTTATTATGCTGACTGTGCAAGAACCCTGAAAGCATTTTGTTTGGATTCTTCTGATAAATTTGATCTATGAAGCTGAATCAAATAAATACCCATGAAGATGTTGATTGAGTTTTGAGCATTACCTCTACTTTTCTATAGTAGGCATACATATCTGTAACATAGTCCACAGCTGCAAGCACATTCTTTGCATCTTTGCCATCAATGTCCAAAACAAGTTCTTGGTCTTCATCAACTGATATGTCTTCCATCTCCACCTCCTCCTATCATATTCTCAGCTTAAGTCAATTATGGGTTCACAATTCATCAAAATATTTGGAATGACACTACATTTTGTTTTAAGTACTAAGTAGTGAAGATGCATACCATTAGATCCTCATCATTAGATCTTGTTTCTGTCTGCTCTAAAGCCATTGGAACTGGGTTCTCAGTAGGTGAAGTATTGTCTTCTTCCACATCTACAAAGATGCAATCTCCAAACTCTTTCACCTCTGAAACAACTGGGTTTGGCTTCCTCACTTGAGCCTGAGGGCATGGTGGTGGCTTTGAGCTTGCCATTTGTGCTGCATAGTTCCTACATTTACAAGAAAATGACCCAGAAAGTTCAATTTTTGAAGGAAAATTCAAATGTAAAGATTGTTGTGACTTACAAAAAGATTAAAAAGTCTACCAAAATCAAGATGTCGCGCGTTCCCTTTAACAATTGAAGATCTGTGTTTCAAAATTTGAAATTTTTGCTTTTTGCTTTCTTTTTTTGCCCAGAAGCCAAATGGTAGAAAAAGCAAGATGCCAAGATAAGTGATGTAATAAGTAATAACCTTGTAATTGGTCTATGCACTGGTTCAGGCTGGCTCTTCTTCTCACAGACTGTATGGTCTCTGTGTTCCAAAACAACCTCAAATCAACATTTGAAAACAAGAAATCAACATGAACAAGTGCAAATTGCAATCAAACAAACATATGAAGGGAAAAAAAATGGTCTCTGTGTTTCAGAAACAGCCCAGATCAATGTACTTTGAGAACAAAACATGTAAATAACAAAATTGCAATTGGGAAGTGATTAAGAAATTTACAGTGGCAAGGCTCTCTTTTTGACAACACAAGGGTAAGCTTGAGCTCCCACTAAATTCTTATTGATCACACCCAGTGCTCTTCTAGTGTGCCTCACCTCCTGCCCAAACTTTCTGCTTCCCATGTTCACTCCACCTTGTTTTCAAATTCACAAAAACACAATTACAATCAAAACAAAACCCAGCTGAAGATTCAAGAACTGGGTCTCAACATAATCATAAACAGACCAAAGAAACCAACTTTTCTACCTTGAAAGTGATTGGCTTTGGGGAAAGCAGAAGAATCGTTCTCATTAGACAAAACCATTTTCTTTCTGGATTCTTACAATTTGCAAGAACAATCACAGACCCAGTAAGAGAAAATTAACACTCCACCGCTCCTCTCCTCCTCGCCCTGAAATCTATCTAGAGCATCTGATCGATCGGAGAGAAACCCAGAAAATACGAGCAGCAAGAGAGCGAGCTTTGCCCGAGTATGTGTCTGTGTACGAGATGGACCCAGAGAAAAGGGGTATTTGTCAGGAGTTTTAACGGGTTTTTTTTTTAAAACCAACGGCTAGTGAAATTCGACCGTTGGATTGCAAAGACTTTCTTACTCTGTCTCTAACAACGGTCACTTGGGTTTTTGGGGTGAGCATGTGATGTGGCGTTGGCGTCCCCGCACTATCAATTTTCAAATAATCTTAGCTTCCTTTATTAATCATTTTATTTAAGAAGTTAATTTTTCAGATTATTTTGTTATTGATAGATTCCTTCAATAGTGATCAAAAACCCAATCTCGGCATGCCCAATTAAATTTGGGAAGAAAACGAAATTCTATTAACGACACAATCAAAGTACTAGTATTAGAACCATGCCATTTTGCATTTAAGGAATATATAATTACAAGGATGGAAGAGCATTTGAGTAAATAAATTCATGAACATTAATTTATTTATCTTTTTGAAAATTTTGCCACTTCCCACCAAGATTCAATCTCCGTGGCTAAGGGTTAGTCTTCACAAGTATGAAAAATAATTTCAATAATTATAAAAGATGGCATGAGTTCAAATATAAATAGAGTTTAAAATACAAACTAATGGATCAATTTCAGCCATTCATTTTTTTATTTAAAAGTATTGGTGTCACTTGTCACGATTTGGTGCAATGACTTAACTTTCACTATTTTACTATTATTCCCGCTTTGTTTAAACTCCGATTAACTTCGTTCCAACGCTAATATTTTTCTTTTCTCGAGATCTACAAAACAAGACCAGTAAAGATTATATTTAAAGTACCGAAAAATATTCCTAATAATAGGATACGATTAATTTATTTATATAAAACTATACGAATTTAATATTTTCAAAGAGCAAAATAGGCTAAAACGTGAGGAAAAATGTGTTAATTTCGTCAAGCTTAATATTTTCTCGAAAAAAATTTCACGAATTTTTTTTCTCTAGAGTCGATATTTTCCAGAGAAAATTTTCCCGAGAGAACTTTATCAAACTCAAAAATACACATCGGAAGTGTCGACAAGGTCGGAAAAATGTGCTGATTTCGCTCGAGTCGATACTTTCCAGAGAAAATTTTGTGAAACTCGAAAATCACCGAAACAGTTTTATATATTCTAACAATTTGTGCAAAATATTTCAACGGTTTATAACTAATATTTCAACAAGTTATACATAGTATTCTAACAATTTATATAGCTTGTTTGCGATAAACGAAGAAAATGTCTTGGACAAGTTATACCTATTATTCCAACAATTTATACAACATTTTTTCATGATTAAAAATTCATCAAGGACCCCGTTACAGCCGTAAAAATATGCCGGTAAGTTATACTTAAAAAGCAGTCACTATGTATTTTTCCAATAATATATCTGTATTTTTCAAACGGTATATATGTATTTGTCCAATGGTTTATACTAATGTTCCAACAAGTTATACCTATTATTCCAACAATTTATATAACTTTTTTTTCAAGATAAAAAATTCATCGAATGCCTTGTTAGAGTCGCAAAAATATGTCGGTAAGTTATACTAAAAGGCAATCACTATCTATTTTTCCAACAGTCATTATCTATTTTTCCGACAATATATATGTTTTTTCCAACTATATATATATATATATTTCCAACAGTTTATACCTAATGTTCCAATAATTTATACCTATTATTCCAACAATTGATCTAACTTTTTTTTCACTATTAAAAATTCATCGAAGGCATTGTTAGACTCACAAAAATATGTTGGTAAGTTTACCTAAAAAGCAATCACTATCTATTTTCCCAACAGTATATATGTATTTTTCAACGGTTTATATCTGATGTTCCAACAAGTTATACCTATTATTCCAACAATTTATATAACTTTTTATCATGATAAAAAATTCATCAAGTTCTCGCTAAAGTCACAAAAATATGTCGGTAAGTTATACCTAAAAAGCAATCATTATCTATTTTTCCAACAGTCATTATCTATTTTTTCAACTGTCACTATCTATTTTTTCAACGGTTTATACCTCATGTTCCAACAAGTTATACCTATTATTCCAAAAATTTATATAACTTTTTTTCACATGATTAAACATTTATGCCGGTAAGTTATACCTAAAAATCACACGCCATCCAACGAGGCTCACCCACAAAATAATTCTTTTCACAAAATATATTTTGTTTTCATTTATTTTGAATTTTCAACTATTTTTTTATTTTCATTTTTACTTTGCAAAGCAGTATTTTGGACATTTCGCATCAAATTTAATCACAATGAAAATTAAAATTAGTTTTATATAGCCATGTGAATCGGTCTTAATTTTTTATCATACTATATAATTAAATTATCTGCGTAGAACGTTGGAAAATTAGTCATAATGTGTTGGAAAATTAGATACGTTATAATAGATGGTATAATGTGTTGAAAAGTTAGTTATGGAGCGTTGGAATATATGATATAATGTGTTGGAAAATTAGTTATAAAACGTTGGAAAATTAGTTATTGAGCGTTGAAAAATTAGTCATAATGTGTTGGAAAATTAGTTATAGAAAATTGAAAATTATGGTATAAAGTGTTAGAAAATTAGTCGCCTAAGTCAGAAAAATGTGTTGATTTTTCTAGAGTCGATATTTTTTCCGAAAAAATTTTCAAACTCGAAAAAACAGAGAGATTGATGAGTCGCTAACTCATACACATTTTCATACTTTATTTCATCGCATTTAAGCTCATATCCTACTATTGGAGATATTTTTTGGTACTTTAAAATATATGATATATGGGTCTTGTTTTGTAAAGCTCGTAAAAATAAAAAATATTAGCGTTAGAACGAAGTAAATGAGAGTTCAAACAAAGCAAGAATTGACAAAAGAGTATAAAAATAAATAAATAATGGTAGAAAATAGTGACAAGTGGCACAAGCTCTCAAGACCAAAAGTGTTGCAATTGATTTGAGCAAAGAGGCCTTATCATTCGTGAGTGGAGAAGTGTTTTTTTCTCCTCAAAATATGATTTTTTTACCTAATTTTGATTAGTTTGTAGGTTTGTACGTTAAACATTAGTTTGCACCGGAAAACCCCCCTATATATATATTTATTTATACTAACTTTCATGTGAAAACTAGGTCTTATCATAGAAATTGAGAACCAATTTGGGCTCTTAGATGAGTGCGATCCAAAGGCCCAAATTTAAAACAGATTTATCAATGGAAAAATCGTAAATACGCATAATTTTAATTTTTTACCTTAGTTAAGTCACAATTACGCCCCCTTCCCCCTACATTTTGGGCCGTTAGATGTACTGATCTAATGGTGCGGATTTGTTCTCAGTTTCTATAATAAGAGGGGTTTTCAGTTGAAAGTTCCCTATATATATATATGGGAGCTTTCCGGTGCAAACCTACAAACCACTTAATTAAGGAAAAAACAGCTAATTAGTAATTCTAATTAAGGAAGGGCAGAATGGACAAT